>BHDV01065576.1:8314-36246 GCA_005406045.1 Adoxophyes honmai
ACCCTTTCGATTAAAAAAAAAATTTTGAAAATCGGTCCACGGGTTTTCGAGATATCGAGTAACATACACACAAAAAAAAAAAATTTTGGTCGAATTGAGAACCTCCTCCTTTTTGAAGTCGGTTAAAAAGCTGTGGTAGCATTATGAATTATAATGCTAATTATAATGCCTGCTGCTTAGGTTGTAACTAAACTTATTTCCTTAGTCGTCTCTTACGATATCCACGGAAGAAATGGAGAGGTGATATTCTAACCCACACCTCAACACCACACAGGAAAAAAATCATAAAGAATTACAAGTATTTGAATTCCTAATTATGTACATAATCACACTCGTACATCGCTTACATTCATATTATCTGAATAATATTCAACCAAAAGAAAAGCTGTAATGGAGGCAAAACTGAATCCCGCAAAACAATAGCGAGCCGCCCGCGTGTTCCAAATTTAAAATAATTTGTTTTCTTTTTTCGATCGTCACCTGTTTTTGCCACAGGATACAGCTCATTTTGATCATTGATTTATGCCTCTTAACGTATAGGAAGGCCTAGTAGGATTATGGATATGTTTGTAGATAAAATCATATTGTAAACAACACTCAACTTGTATTTATAGCAAATCTGAACAGAAGTGAACGCCGACCAACTGTTATGAGGCAACTATGTCCAAAGTAAACAAAACCGGAGCGTAAAAACGCGATGACATGTATACGGTATGTGGATGCGTGGGAAAAAGATATATTTACGAGTTGCCTTTCATTCATGAGCTAAATCGTATTTTGAAGCTAAAAAAAGTGTAAAGGAAGGTACCGCGGACAAATTGTACACTTATCTATTGAATTAAATTTTAATGATTGGAAAAAATATTATAATAGTCTATGGATGATGTATTGTAAGAGGCGGCTAAAACTATGGCGACATGCTAGCAACCTGTCACTATTATACATCTGTTATCCAGCTTTATACCTCAAATTTTGCTAAAAGTAGCCCTGAAACGTGCAACTATTTTGTCTGCTCTGTCTAGCCCATTTGGGAATACAGGCGTGATTGTACATACATACATACATATTCTCACGCCTGTATTCCCAAGAGGGGTTAGGCAGAGCACATGAATACAAAAATCCAGTGCCACGTTTAGCAATTTCATCAGGGTAACCAGATGGTTAAACGTGATCTTGCAGTGACAGGTTGCTAGCCCATCGCCCACAATACACTAACCCTTTTCCCAGAGTCGACTCTTACGACACCCGCGGGAAGAAATGGGGAAGTGCTATTCTAACCCGGCACCACACGGGGCTTGGCTTTCATTCATGAGCTAAATCGTATTTTGAAGCTAAAAAAAAAGTACAACGGAAGGTCCCGTGGAATTGTGTAATAATTATGACTATCTATTGATTTTTTTTAATTATTGGAAAAGTCTTATTATAATAGTCTATGGATGACGTAAGAGGCGGTAAAGGCTATGCCGACAGGCTACCAACCTGTCACTATTATACCTCTTATCCAGTTTAACATCTCAAATTTTGCGCAAAGTATAGCTATGAAACGTGAAACAGTTGTGGTTTTATCTGTGTACCATTTCGTGTGCTCTGCCTAGCCCATTTGGTAGTACAGGCGTGATTGTGAAAAAGGTATAAAAGTTAAAATTATGCTTAATCCACGATGCACACTATGCGGTGAGCGCCAGCCTACTGCCGTAAGGGGTAGCGCGGTCGACAGACTTTTGTGCGATCGAGTCAGCGGCGCACAAAAAGTCTGCGTGGATTGTATGCAATGTGCGCCGGACTTTTTGCGCGTCGTGTGCGTTGCTGCATATAATTCCATAGGTTCTATTTTCACAGACTAAAAAGTCCGTCGCGGATAGTCTGTCGTCTGTGCAGGGCCTAAACCTTTCACTAGGTCTGGGCGGCGGAGCTTAAGTTCTAAGTTCCCAAACTGTAAAGTGGACCCTTCTGTCAAATCGCCGTATCAACATTTCCCGTCTCTCCCTGGACCGCATGTCATTATTGTCTTCATAACAATACGCTTGTAACTTCAGCTATTGCAAGCTCGCCCATATTAAGTTTAGGTACTTACATACAACATACAATCACGCATATGTTCCCAAAAGGGGGTAGGCAGAGCACACGAAACTTGACATAGACAAAACCATGATTATGACTGTTCTTTTACATCAACATATATCACGCCTGTATTCCCAGGGAGTAGTCTGAGGACACGGAACGCTACATTGACTAACCTTGACTATTTCACGCTTCGCAGCCACTTCTACCATAAATTAAGGTTTGAAAACAGAAGAGGTAGTATAGTTTAGGTACTTACATAATTAAATTCACTCGGGCCATAAAAACTTTACTGAGCAACGAGCAGTCAATATTTTATGATTCGTTAACTGGGTACAATGAATTTTATTAGTTTTTCATTGTTGCGAAGCGAAATTCGGGTTATTTCCGTAGTTATGCGTTAACTAGGTTATTTATTTACACTAACGGTTAAACGATTAACTCTTGTTAAAAGTATTAGAACTTATGTCGAGTATAGATTAACTAAGTAAGTACATTTCTTTCATGGATTGGTAGAGGCGACTAAGGAAAATAAATAGGTTATTGTTTAAGACAACACTCTAACAACATGTCACTATTTTACATCTTAATTTAAAACCTAAAACTTCAATGTCTATTGCACGTATGTTTTAGGCGATAGGCTAGCAATCTGTCGATAATTTACCTCTCTGTAACTTTGTATTTTATTTAACGTAAAAACTAAAGTTGTGCTAAGAGTACCTACACAATGTGAAATAATCAAGGTTTTGTTTATGTAGTCATTTAGGAATACGAGTACAGGTGTGATGTATGTAGATGTAGGTCTAAGGCCCTGCGCAGACGACAGACTATCCGCGACGGACTTTAGTCTGTGAAAATAGAACCTATGGAATTATATGCAGTAACGCACACGACGCGCAAAAAGTTCAGCGCCCAATGCGTTCAATCCACGCAGACTTTATACGCCGCAGACTCGATCGCACAAAAAGCCTGTCGTCTGCGCTGCAAAGGAACATTTATAAAATGAATGATATCAAAAACGCAACGCCATATTTTCGTAACAAGTTTAGTAAAATGAAAGCTCCAGAAGAGGGATATGAGTTGAACCACTTTAAGGAAAATGAACTGAGAAAGGAACAAACACTCGATGGGGAAGGAAATAAGAGGGGAGAAAATAGGTACATCCTTGAGTGGTTTTTAGTTCTTCATACTTTAAAATGAAGCTTTTTTCTTTTTTGAGACTAAAGTACACGCACACACATACATATTATATTCTCACTCCTGTATTCCCAAGACGGGTAGACAGAGCACATGAATTCAAAAATCCAGAGCCTCTTTTAGCAATTACAGGGAAACCACATGGTTTAACGTGATATTGCAGTGACAGATTGCTAGCCCATCGCCTACAGTACACTAACCCTTTCTCAGAGTCGACTCTTACGACACCCACGGGAAGAAAGAGGGAGGTGCTATTCTATCCCGGCACCACATGGGAGATTTCGACAGTTAAATGTGCTAAAAAAATTGGTATAGTAACAGCTTCAGCAGTTTAACTAAATTTCTAAATGAAGAACTTCGTTTCTTCTGTTTAAATTGACTTGAACCTAGCTAAATAAAAAAAAGACTGGTGAAAAAGGAAACAGAAATGCCCAAAGTTCAAACCAATTCCATATTTAAACCGGGTAATGTGAAACCATTCCAATTTAACCGAAATTCGGAAGGCCGATGACAGTACAATTTTCGTCGGGTCGATACGTTAAGCGATTATTTTTAACGGGCCACCGGGACCGGGTTTATCCCGAACTCATTGGCGTTTATTGTGTCACTGGACTTACTATTTATAATACTAGTACTATTTAAATTCATAAGGTAAACGTCCCTGTGCTCGACACTGACCCAATACATGGCACTTGCAACCTTGTCATAGTAAAACAGGTGACAGATGGGTGTCATCTACTTGGGCGTTGAGGCGTCGAGCACTGGTACATTTACCTTAATAGTAGTCTATAGTACTAGTTGTCTACGATTTCACTTGCCCGCGTAAAATCTAAAATGCGGGCAACTCGGGACAAAGTTCTAACCAACCTTTTTTTAGGGTTCCGTACCCAAAGGGTAAAAACGGGACCCTATTACTGAGACTTCGCTGTCTGTCTGTCTGTCTGTCTGTCTGTCTGTCTGTCTGTCTGTCTGTCTGTCTGTCTGTCTGTCTGTCTGTCACCAGGCTGTATCTCACGAACCGTGAGAGCTAGAGAGTTGAAATTTTCACAGATGATGTATTTCTGTTGCCGCTACAACAACAAATACTAAAATCAAAATAATAATAATAATTAAGGGGGGCTCCCATAGAAAAAACGTGTTTTTTTGCAGTTTTGGGTCTATTTAAATAATTGTAACTGCTAAATACTTGAAATGCTCACAGAATATTTAATTAAATATTTGCTTTAAAAATAAATAATAAAAATAAATTAAAATTAATATTTAAGGGGGGCTCCCATACAAAAATTCTGATTTTTTTCAGTTTTTGGTACGGAACCCTTCGTGCGCGAGTCCGGCTCGCACTTGGCCGGTTTTTTACATACATACGTACAATCCCGCCCATATTCCCAAATGAGGTAGGCAAAGCACACGAAACGCTACATAGTCAAAATCATGACTATTTTACGTTCCACAGCCACTTCTACCATATTTAGGGTTAAACAAATGGAAGAGGTATAATAGTGACAGGTTGCAAGCCTGTCGCTTAAAACACACCTAAACCTATTCCCTTAGTCGCCTCTAACGACACTCACGGAAGAAATGGAGAGGTGTTATTCTATCCCGACACTACACAGGATCCTGCTTCCAGCTATTAATAAACTGAAGCTTGAAAAGAAATCGACGTCAAAACCATAACTTTTGTCGACACAGATATCGTATAAGCGAAGTATAAACCGAAATGGTGTTTTTATGTGAACCAGTAAATTTTACGAGTATTCCGATGTTGACAACGTGTTTCGTATTCACGAGTGTACACCTACGAGACAATTTTTGGCTGTATTTAGGTATATTTGCGTATATAATAAAGGCTTTGCTGTAATACCTATTGAGAAGCTTCCGAAATTTCATGAAAGGTTACCTTATTATCGATGTAAGTTTACTTACATACATAGGTACGGATAGCTGCAGAGAAAAGTAACCCCCCGCCCATACAATGTTTCATTACTAGGGGGTTAACTTTCTTTGCAGCTGACTGTACAGAGGTACATACATAAGGTCCCCCTCTTTCCCACAGGGGTAGGCAGAGACTACTTTGTTCCACTCGCTACGATCCTGACATACCTCTTTTGCTTCATCCACATTCATTAATCTCCTCATACATGCTCGTCGGTTTCGGGTAGGTACTCTTGTAAGTTTACTTGCTTCGAAATAAACTAAATAACGGTCGAAATTTTGCCACAAATCTTCAAATTTAATGATGTCTTACCCGTATGTCTGACGTTTATGCCAGAACATACGAAACGTGATAAACAAAACTATGACCATATCGCGTTTCGTAACGAAATCTAGCATAATTTTAGGTTTGAAAACCGATATAAGAAGTTAAAAAGTCACAGGTTGCTAGCGTGTCGCCTAAAGCACACCACAATATATTTCCTTAGTCGTATCTGACTACATCCAGAGAGAGACAGATAGATGATAACTATCCTCAAATAAAACAATTTTAAAACATTTACTACACAACATTGTTCTAACAATACGCTCTACCACGCCATTATAAACAGTATCAATTGGGATGCTTTGTCTGAAGCATTAAGTAAAGTTATTCCAAAAGATCTTATGGAAGCCATTTGTAATGTTATCTGTGAAAAAGTTCCTAAAGACCCAGTGGGTACGTTATTGTTAATATAATAATAGATATCATTAAATAAAACAACTTTAAATTATTGATTCCAACTCAACATTGTTCTAACACTACGCTCTACCATGCCACTCTAAAAAGTATCAATTGGGGTACTTTGTCTCAAGTAAGTACATAATCACTTTATTGTACAAAAGGAAAAAACGCGAAATAAAATAAAAAAAAAACTTAATGGCATAGTACAAAGATTGACTTATCCCTTAAGGGATCTCTTACGGCCAACCTTTGAGTAAGAGAGGGAACTTAACTATTGAGTATTACTTGAAGTTGTTTCAAAACATATTAAAGAGAAGCCATTTATAATATTAACATTGAAAAACTTCCAATGGACCCAGTGGGTACGTTATTGTTAATATAATTGGCGTTCGTTCCGCCATGTTGGTTCCGTATTGTTCACATAACGACGTGTCATTGATTTTACGACACGCTTCAGTGCAGTTGGCTTCTAAAGTTACTTGTTATTGTTTATCAAATACTCCATTGGCTTGGAATAACACATCTCCATTTCTACAGTGCTCGTCGTCAGAAGAACTGACACTATATTAACTCTTTCATCTAAATAACACATACATACATATTCTCACGCCTGTATTCCCATGAGGGGTAGGCAGAGCACATGAATTCGAAAATCCATTGCCACGTTTAGCAAATTCAAGGTAGCCAGATGGTTAAACGTGATATTGCGGTGGCAGGTTGCTAACCCATCGCCCACAATACACTAACCCTTTCCCAGAGTCGACTCTTACGACACCGACGGGAAGAAAGGGGGAGGTGCTATTCTAACCCGGCAAAAATCCAAAAATGATTGTAAATCTGGTGACTCTATGAATTATTTCAATTGATCTGCACCAAGACAATTTCATGCTTTGTAGGCTTTGTAGCTACTTCTAACATAATTTTCGGGTATTAAGTTAAATGGTATAATATTGATAGGTTGCTAGCCTGTCGCCTAAACTATACACATGTACAGTCATGCCTCTTTCCCACAGGGGAAGGCAGAAACCACTTTGTTCCACTTGCTACAATCTTGACATACCTCTTTTGCTTCATCCACATTCATTAGTAAAGACTTAATTCGTATGAAGAGTCATACTATGCCTACGCCTAAAATATACCTTAACATATTTCCTCAGTTACCTCTTACGACATCCACGGAAGAAATGGAGATAATATCTGATGATGGAGATATATCACATTATGATAATATCTAAATCCGACGCCACAAGACGTCGAAACCGAGTTTTTCCTCAAACAAGGCACCTGTAAATTCCTCCCCCGATGCCTCCCCTACGAACGTGGGGTACTGGGGTAAATTAATTTCATCCCCGCGATCCGACGATCTCGAAAGCTGATATAAATGATCATAAACGACGGCGATACTTTGAAATTAGCGAAAATTATGGTCTCAGATCGTTTAATTAAGTTTGTGGCAAAGAATATCGAATTGCCTTTGTCAATTCACTGTCAAAATGTCTCCCTTGAGCTGGTTAGATGTCTTCGACTCTTTAGCAGTCAATATAAAATAATATAAATGGTCGCCTGATGATTTTTGCCAAGTGAGATGCCGGAGATTGTAAGTTTAAGAATATTCAGTTTCATACAAAATCCATAATGAAAAAGAAGTCTTAAATTAAGTTTAGCTTGACATCCGTATCAAATGTTTCGTGTCCAAAGTTCATACAAAATTGTTTTCATATCAAATAACTCAGCTACCTACTTACATTGTCACACTTCGCAAGTATTAAGAGTTTTGCCCCATTTACTCAATGATTTGTCAAAATATCTATGCTCCGTCTCATAATACCTAACATCAGTTTTTACAGTCAAATACTCACACATTTTTAAATACAAACCCAAGGCGTCACCGCGAATTGTGATAAACATTAAGTAATAAGTGTTATTGCAATAATGATTCCCAATTTTACCATTGAATTGCTTACAAAATATTAAATTTCGCCGTTAAAAGTGTAAACAGAAACACAGCATAAGCACACATATACAAATAAATAAATCCACGCGACACTTAAATTAAAACGACAGTTTCCAGATCGATTACCTCCACACATTGCGTAACAGCCGTTACAAGTTATTTCGGCTCGAGCCAGTTCAAACCAGTTGAAACCGGATCAATGAAAGACCCCTAGCGCCATCTAGCGCCGGGCGGGGCGAGTTCCTTGACCTATTTGCGGAAGTTTGGGCATCTCTGGTTTTTAACGACGTGTAAAAACTTTTTGTGGCGGTTTGGATGCGGTTTGGATGTGGTTGGTTAATTAAAAATGTTTGTTGGAATTGTTGGGAAACATGTTATTGAAATTTTGAGAATTCGTTATCAATTATACCTAAAACAGAAGACTGTTCTATTTTTTTTTAACAGTTGTCTTGTAAGATTGTATGGTAGTTTCCGATTGTTTTTCGATAACCATATGTAATTTTTCTAATGATATCGCTTTAGATCTGTCAAAAGATCTGATCGCTTAAGATGCTCATCCATCGCGAGAGTGTACATAATAGTCTGTGAGTGGCGTAAGAGCCGGCTAAGGGTCTCACCAAACCAGTCGACGCCTTTTCGGCAAAATGCGGGTAGAAAAAGCTTTATGTAAACGCAATAAGGGCGAACAAGACGTGAATTGGCTCGGCCATTCTCGGTCGAACGAGCCGAGCCGATTGTCGTCTTGTTCGCCCTTATTGCGTTGACATAACGCTTTTTCTACCCGCATTTTGCCGAAAAGGCGTCGACTAATGTGGGGAGACCCTAAGGCAATAAATAGGTTTTAAGGTATATTTTAGGCGACAGGCTAGCAACCTGCCACTGTTGTACCTCTTAACTAAATATCTGCTACGAAACGTGAAATTGTTATGGTTTAGACTGCGTATCATTTCTAATGCTTTGCCTACCCATTTGGGAACACTGATGATGTATGTGTACGTGTGTCACTCGTAATGCGTTGGTAGTTTCCTCTTCGTGAGATTCGTTAATCTTTTGTTTTAGTTGTGAACTTTAACTAATTTGGCGAGCCGCCTGACAAAAGAGCAATTGAAGTAGGATTGAGAAACTAAACTAAAAGTTACTTTATTTAGATGGATTGCGAATAAGTAGGTACAGTCAAAGAATTTGATTACTGTGCCACTTTGGACCCTTTCACAAGAAATGTCACTGTGACATACCATACAAACTACTTATCAATGCAATATGAAATTCATTGTGAAAAGGTTCAAATGGCACAAGGTATCAGTTTCCTTGATTGTACCTATCTCACCAGCTGATTACAGCTGAGATCAATTGTCAATTAAAAAAACCTATTAAAGCAATGTAAACAAAATGCCGTGGTAGCACAGATTTATATCGAGCTAGATGACTCAAGTGTATGTACTTTGCGTGCCAAAATGGAGCCAAAAGGAGGAGCTATGCTCCTCTTTTGACGCGATTTAATTTAGTTTTATAACACTTAGATTAGGTTTAACTGCCTAGAGACAGGATAGTTTGAATAAGGCGGCATCATCTTTGAATTGGTTTCACTCAGACTGTCAATTCCCATCGCTAAAGCGCTCATGTGACGATACCTACCAATGAGAAAAAGTGACACGCTTAGTTTTCATACAAATGCCGGTACTCGCGGTATCTAGTTAAATATAAGTCTGTGCGTGGTAGCCTAGCGGTTTGACTTGTGGCTACTCACGGTCATAAGTTCGAATCCCAGACTCAATTTTTCAGAAAGTTTGTCTATTTTGATATTTTTGATGCCTTGATCTAGGTATACGGTGAAGGTTAACATCGCGAGGAATCCAGCACACGGCGTAATTGTATTGTGTGTGAAGTTCCTAATCCGCATAGGACCCGCGTGGGACCTGCCGCACAAACCCACTCGTTTGCACAACTGCCGCAGTCGACGTCTACATACGTTATTCGCATTACTTCGCAAACGATATCGTTATCGTTTCTTAACCGTTTTGATAACACTAGACGCTTTGATACATCAAAGAATCGTTCAAAACCTCAATGTTTGAAGACCACCGCATTGTTTTTTCCATCTGTAGATAACAAACAAGATTTTGGCAAGAACTCTGAATATTATCATCTATAAATATTATTGCTGATCCTTTTGCCTTATTAGATATATTTTTGCCAAACTTTGTTCCGTGTTGTCGGGTTTAGAATAACACCTCTCCATTTCCTCCGTGTATGTCGTGAATGGCGACTTAGGAAGAGTAAGGTATTATTGTAGGCGACGGGCTAGCAACCTGTCACTACTTCCATCTGTTTTTAAACTTAAAATTATGCTAGAAGTGGCTGCGTAGCGTGAAATAGCCATGCTTTTGACTATGGAATGTTTCGTGTGCTCTGCCTACCTTATTTAGGAATACGGGCGTGATGTAATACTGTCACATAAAACCTTGTGTTAGGAACGCATCAACTATCCGATATTGTGGATTTGTATGGACAATTGCGATTGTTGACTTTTCATGTTGAATAAAAACCGGTCAAGTGCGAGTCAGATTCATAAAAGGGTTCCGTGATAAATGATAATGTACCTACTATCAGCAAGTAAGTAAACACTTTATTGTACAAAAACATGTCATACAAAAAGATGTAAGCAAAATGGTGAAGTACAAAGGCGAACATATCCCTTAAGGAGACCTTATGCCACGTTTGCCAGATAGAGAGGAAGCATCGTCCATTTATAAATTTCAAATTATGCAAAAAGAGGCTACGAAAACATAAACTAGCGGTTTTCAAACTTTTTTGCTGATGGAACCCCTTTGGAAAGCAAAATACTTGATGGAACCCTACAAAAAAACTACAATTCATCCGTCCGTCCGTACTGCACCAAAACGTTTGACCAGAGAGAGGTGTTTTTTTTCTAAATTCTTGCGGAACCCTTCCAGGGGTGTCGCGGAACCCTGGGGTTCCGCGGAACACACTTTGAGTATGGCTGACATAAACCATGAAAATGTAAATAAGAAGTCATGTGAGGTGTGGTGCGGGAGACGGAAAGAAAGACGAGCGTTTACTTGAACTGTTGGTTTATTACTAAAAACATAATTAGGCTTTTACGTGGTACAGTGAGTGATTCTTACTGACAATAAGCTAGGGTTGTCACTCCACCTCACATGGATTTGTCTATGTTATAATCATATTAATATTTCGTATGCTCTGCTGTGATTGTACGTAGTTGTACTTCTAAACGCCTTGTTTTGTAAAAAAAAAATAGTGAAAATTTGATAAATAAGTATAGAGGTCTTTCGGCACGGAACTCTAAAAGTGGATATAAAAACTAAATCAGTCACATATTCCGGGGTTCAACATAAACCATGGACCCCTACTGTAAACGAACCGCTCGGAAAGGTCGTGAAATATTCCGCGCACAATATTTTCACATTTGCTCAAGTGACGGTATAAAATGGCGCACCCAAAGGTCTGGGTTACGGATTACCGTATTTGTGGATACAGTCAGCCAGAATATCGACACAAACATAAATCCAAGCTCGAGGCAAAAGCAAAGTACCCCAGTGTCAGCCAAAATATCGACACAAACATAAATCAAGGCGAGGCAAAAGCGAGAGAAAGTACCCCAAGTGTCGTCATTGCGATCAAAACATGTCTCTCGTCTGCGTTAATACGCATTAGTTGGTATGGGAACTGAGACAGCGCCTCCCAGCGGCACGTTTACACAACTGTCGTGATCGACAAGACAAGTAGCGTTCCCATACAAATTGATGCGAACGCAGACGAGGGTGACTCTTGTTTTGATTACGACACTTGGGGTAAAGAGTGCAGTGTAATGAAATTGATCAAGAAAGGCCTCGATTTCGTTAGCGTATTAACTCAAAGAATTGTATGGAAATTGAGACAGCGCCTCCAAGCGGCACATTTGCACAACTGCCGCGGTCGACACAGTTTCTGTACAATTCTTCGCTTTAATTTGGTTTCTTGACAGACTTGCGTGCAGACAAATAAATATTTCGTTCATTTAGCAGACTGCTTGTTTCTTCAATAACACAACTGTCGACATCGATAAAAATGTTTTTATCTAACTCAAGTAAGTTTGCTACACTCTTTTGTTTAGCCGTGACAAATTCGGGGTACACGTGTATGCCGCTTTATCCTTGCTGACTGTACTAAACATTTGTTCTGAAGATAGAACAGGGTTATAGCATAACCTGTCTTTTCAAATTTGGAACGTGTTCATTGACAGAGTGTAGCCAATTTTACCTTGAAGTTTGTAGAAAACTAGTTGTGATCTGTGACTTTCGTATTTGCTTATTTATTAGATATAATATCACGTCAGATATTTAATTTTTCTGAGATAAAAGTAATCAACGTTGCCTACCTGAGTAACAAATCAATAATTTGTTTTTATTGCCATTATCATTTTTAGAAAAAATATATGTGTCAAGTTTCTTGCGGCGCATTCTTATCAATCGTGGTCTTTATGAAGCGCTAGTAGACTAAACACAAGACGAGTAAAAGTGCCTCTTATGGCCTAATTCCTTAAATACATTTTTGACTAACGAGTAAGATGGTGATAACAATCGTACTCCGCAGTCTAAGGTACTCTCACAGTTACACTTAACATAAGTGTATTAGGTAAAAGAAGAATTATTTTCGCTCCCGAAGTTCCAAAAAAATGACACCCGAGTAGGACAATTACCATTTTCCGTCAAACAAGAGCCACCAATTAAAATAGGGCCGCCATGTTGAATCTTTGACAGTTCGACCCGTCGGTCGGTTCGGGTCGCATTAAAACTTTATAAACGACTGTTCCCGCCGAAATACGATAATTTTAGCGTCCTCGCGAATTACGCGTTTTATTCCACTTCTCGAATGGCCCTTTGGAAAGATTAGAAGGGGCAAATTGGCAATGAATAGATAGATCAGTTTTTTTATTATTGATACCACAGACCTATATCGAAATAGATGACTCAAGTGTATGTACTTCGCGTGCCAAAAGGGAGAGCAATGCTCTTCTTTTGACGCGATTTCATTTAGTTTTGTGCCACTTTAGATTTGGTTTAACTGTCTAAAGACAGGACAACTTGAATAAGGCGGCGGCACCTTTGAATCGGTTTCTCTCGAACTGTCAATTCCCATCACAAAAGCGCTCATTTGACGTTACAGTAGGTAGAGAAAAAGTGGCAAGCTTGGTTTTCATACAAATGCAGGAACTCGCGGTATCTATTTCGATGTAAGTCTGTGATTGATACTAATAAAATAAGTATGATTGGATTGAATCATCATCATCATCATCATTATTATCAGCCGACAGACGTCCACTTGGATTGAATAACCATACCGAATTTAGAAATCAGTTTGGACTATTTTTATACCGAACTTAAAAAACAAAATAACTACTTCCAATTACGCCTGTATTCCAAAATGGGATAGGCAGAGCACATGGCACGTTACACAGACAAACCATGACCATTTCGCGTGAAGCATAATTTTAGGTTTGAAAACAGTGTGACAGGGTGGCAGGTTGCTAGCCTGTCGCCTTAAGCAAACCTAACCTTTTCCTTAGTCGCCTCTTATGACATCCTCGGAAGAAATGGAGGTGTTGTTATAAATTCGACATCACACATAATAGACAAACTATAATATGTCATAGGAACTCGTAACCTATCAGGCGCTTCTTACACTTAACTGTATCCCAAAGTTTACACTACTAGCAACAAGTTTTCATACTTAAACATACATAATATTCTCACGCCTGTATTCCCAAGAGGGGTAGGCAGAGCACATGAATTCAAAAATCCAGTGCCACGTTTAGCAATTTCAGGGTAAACAGCTGGTTAAACGCGATATTGCAGTGACAGGTTGCTAGCCCATCGCCCACAATACACTTACCATTTCCCAGAGTCGACTCTTACGACACCCACGGGAAGAAACTTTTTCATACTTAAAGCGTGCCCGAATTTACTTGATCGTTCTCAGCAGCAGGATCGCTTCAATCCTTTGCCCCCAATCGATCCAAACCTACATTTATAGAGCAACTAAATAAAACAACTGCCTATCAGAGACCGTTGTGCCTTCTAAATTTGAACCTCGCGCAACCAAATACGAACCTTACTCCCTCCACTTACAATCTAACTTCATCTTAGCTGTTTCCCAGCCGTTCTAACAATACAATTTCAACTCTGTCACGGTTGCAGTGAGTTTGTTTTTATGTGTGTGTGGCGAGTAAAATCGATACTATGCCTTACTAGAGGGGTGGGGGGACTAATCAGCTGTCATTTTAGTGCTGAGAGTAGTTACGTCACTTTGGCAGGGGAGGGGGATTGGGGCAGATAGTTAGAGCGTTTCAATCGCCTCATTCATCTGGTAACACTTTTCGCAAACTGGCGGTAAATTTTAGCATCATTTTCGATTATTTAGAGATCCTGAATTTCTAATAGCTTAGGGTTTAATCCATTTTAGATGCTAAATAAAAAGCTCCAGCGTATCTCTTTCTCACAGAGATAGACAGAGACTACTTTTTTCCACTTAAACATCCTGATATTCCTCTTTTACTTTATCCATATTTATTAATCTTTGATACGAGTACATGCTTGTCGGTTTTGGGTACTCCTGGTTACTAAAACGACCCCAATTAGGTCACTGAACGTCCGTCTAGGCTTTCCCCTGCCAACACACCCATACATTCCCCGTATAAATCTGTTTAGTAAATCTTTCATCCATTTTCCTCATGACCAACCAACTAAGCATACTTTCGTCGTCATTACATGAAGTAGTAACCTCATTTTCGCAATAGCAAATGCCCTATGTGTGTACATTCCAATAAAAAAAAATGCTAGTACCTATAAAATCACCTAACGTATCATGCAATCGGATTGACTAACACTACTACCGATTTATAGACCGTGGGCCCATGTAGTAAAATATATGGGTCATCTGAACCACCAGGTGACCTATCTAGAACGATATAAGGGCATAAAATAATAAGATTCAGCACTATGCCGTCACTTGTAAGCTGTCCAACTGAGTGCAGTTGAGAATTCAAAATTACAACCCTCGATTATTTCCTCTTGTCGCATGATTTTTGTACGGGGTTGCGGAATAATGGATTAGAACTGGTATTGGAATAGTATGAAACTGGTGCCGTAAAAAAACAAACGGCCAAATTTATCCTGGGAATAGTCGGAAAATGAAAAGAAAATCTGACCCTGTGGCTTACCATTTTATTCGGCACCAGTTTCATTCTATTTCAATACCAGTTCTAATCCATTATTCCGCAACCCCGTACAAAAATCATGCGACAAGAGGAAATAATCGAGGGTTGTAATTTTGAATTCTCAACTGCACTCAGTTGGACAGCTTACAAGTGACGGCATAGTGCTGAATCTTATTGTTTTATGCTCTAATATCGTTCTAGATAGGTCTCCTGGTGGTTCAGATGACCCATGGTTTTTCTAAGACGGGCCAGTAGTCTATTAGTGATGTTTTGATATTATGATTATGACCGTATAAAACAAACGACAAATGACTACGCAGATTTGAATGCTCGCGTGTTTTCATATTTTATATTTTAACAGTTTGTATGGAATTTTACATCGCCGTGTCAATTGCGGAAAATATAATTCTCCATACTAATTTCACCCCGTCGGTAGAGAGTAACATTATAGTAAACTCATGGAAATAGAGCAGTCACTAATTTAGAGTACTTAACTATCGGATAGGTAGCCTAGCGGTTTGACCTGTGGCCTCCCGTGCAGAGGGTCGTGGGTTCAAACCCCAAGCTCGGACCTCTGGATTTTTCGGAATAAATGTGCGAAATCTGGTTAGATATTTAATTTACCACGAGCTCGGTGAAGGAAAACAACCTGAAGAAACCTACACAATGATGAAGTATTTCAAAATTGTGCGTGAAGTTCCTAATCCGCACTGGGCCCGCGTGGGAATGGGAGCCATAACCAAAGTCCTCTCATACTGAGGGGATCCCTGTGCCCGGAATGAGACGTATTTAGGCTGGATTATATACTCCACTTATAGAAAAATTGTAATGAACTTCCATTGCAACTTTTTACCCCTAATTACTAATTACCCCATAATTCAAAACTTAAGTATCCCAGTTGCGAGCCACAGACTAATTCTTTTGCACAGTAATAAACCAGGGGAAGTACGGCTTGATCGTTCTTGCATCGATTATTTAATTACATGTGGCACGAACCGTAACATGGGAGTAAAAGTTTCACATTACCTTTACATTACTTACAGTACATTCAATTGGGACTTTGAACATAAAAGTACTTAACTTATGATGAAAAATAAAGACAACTCATTCTTTAAAACGAGTTTAGCTCGACATGTTTCGGGCTAGTTATTTGGGGCTAGCAATTTAACCCGTAGTTCCCTTTCTTTATGCCTAGTTTTCGTTAGGTACATATTTCTAATATAGAATAACCAAACCAACAAGAGTTTCATTTTCGATGCAAACTTTTTCTGCTGGCTAATTTTTGCGAACTGTACTTCAATGTTATCCATCCATCCATGTGTGGCAAATTTCTAGTCAGTCAGACCAACCATTGAAGAGTTCCCTCTACAGGAGATGGTCCAGGCTGTGTCACCAGAATTCCACACCAGATTATTATATTGTCTTCCGTCTTATACAAGTGTACAAAATATCAACATAAACGGTAATAGGGAAGTGGATATTTACATACATACTTAAAAACACGCCTGTATTCCCAATTGGGGTAGGCAGAGCCCACAAAACGCTACATAAATAAAACCATGACTATTTGACGTTGCGTGGCCACCTTAAGCGTATTTTTTTTGTTTTAAGTTGGCAGGTACAATAGGGACAGGTAACCTAAAATATACTTTAACCTTTATACTTAATCGCCTCCTACGGCGGAAGAAATGGAGAGGTTTTATTCTAATCCCAACACCACACATAACTCACATATTTATCACGTTCACATTAACCTGAACTATACTACAGACTGTCATTTTAGCCTTCATTTTATCCTGTCTTAGAGGTTGTTTATATTTTAATCAGAGCGGAGTGCGAGTTTACGTTTACACCTGCTCGCACTAAACACGAAATATTACAACTACCTATCAAGGCGTAGCGTGACAATAGTGCTACGAAAGGGTCTACGAACGTAATCGCGTAGACTACGTAGCACTAGCACGTAGCGTAGAATATTGACTTAGAGTAGACCTGAACCATATATTATCTATTTGAATTTTCCTGATTTAGGAAAAAAATGTGCCTTTTAGGATAAATCCAAAAACTAAATAGTGAAGAAGTGCCCACGAAACGTGAATTAGTCTTCGTTTTGTCTACGTACCGTTTCGTGTGCTCTTCCTACCCCATTTGGGAATACAGGCGTGATGTATGTGTGTCATTGACTTGTATAATGTAAACGTCCCTGTGCTCGACACTGACCCAATACTTGGCACTTGCAACCTTATGTCATAGTGAGACAGGTGGCAGATGGGTGTCAACTAGTGGGCGTTGAAGCATTGAGCATTGGTACTTTTACCCTACTTATTCATATATCGCCCTGCTAGATCAAAATAGCTAATTCAAAATGTGTCTCAATTCAAAACTAAGCTATGTTCATACGCCAAGTATAATTCTGAGTAGTGGCACATTTTGAGTTAGCTCCGTTTTGCTCTAGGAGTACGATATACTAGTATCTCTCTATGTTCAAATACAAACAATAATAACCTGTGCATGAAATAGAATTCAAAACGCCTCCAATGTTGCCATCCCCATCGCAACACATACCCTTAAACATACCTTTCCCCGTATCATTACCTATTTAACCTAATAAACAATGCTTGGCCTAATGAAATCTCGGTTGAATCCTTTGGTGTAAACGCTCGAGCGGTTGCCGTGGCCATATCGATTGCTCAAATTAGGGGGTTGGGGTGGGTCGCTGGGCGAGCGAAGCGGCAAGCGGCGCGGCGAGCGAAGCGACGAGCGAAGCGGGAAGTTAATAAAGTATTTTAACTAGCTTTGGCCCTGGACTTTCTGCAGAGGATTAAGAAAGTCTATGTGTTGGTAAATACATTGTACATACAGTCACGCTTATATACCCAAACGAGGTAGGCAGAGCACCCGAAACGCGAAGTTAAAACGATGACTATTTCACGTTTCGAAGATACTTTCAGCATACTTGCAGGTTTTAAAGTATGAAAAAGGTATAGTAGTGACAGGTAACCTATTTTCTAGTCGCCTCTCGACATCCTCGGAAGAAATGGAGAGCTGTTACTCTAAGCACGGCACCACACAGATTAGAAAAAATATATCCTAACCAATCTCAAGGCGCTTTTTACACTAACCGTAGTGGTTTGCAGAGTTTTTTTGGGTCTCAATCCACCTAAAAACCTGCAAAACTCTGGACCCGCCGATCTGGCTGACTTAACAAAAAAAAAACTGAAAAATATGGCGTTGATTTAAATTATAGGTAAAAAATCACAAAAAATTACGAACTAGGTACTGTGGAGCGGATATTATTGTAAATTTTGTCCTAACATCCAAAAACAGCAATCATTTCAACTTTCCTTATCGTCTAAACATCTCGTATCCTTAGAGGAAAAAGTAAAACAAAATAACTGACTGTCTTCGTCGCCCTATCTTTACCCAAGTCACGCCGTTCGTACAATATCGCCAAATATAACAAATAGTCATTATGTTATATGTAGATATACAAGTTGTAGCTTTGCGGCTTTGTATGGTTTAACAATACGGACAAAGACGGGGTTCGGAATCCGTTGGCAAAGGAATGCGTGCGTTGCTTTGTTGGTAGCTTTTTCAGTCAGTTACATGGATTTGCTGTAGACTTGCCTTCTACGCGCGAGGCACATAAAATATTAGATGCTTATTTTGCTATAGCCATTTGTATTCTTCATTTTATTTCCTATGTGGTGTCGGGATAGAATAACATTTCTTCATTTATTTCCTGCCGTGGATGACGTAAGAGGCGACTAGGGAAATAGGATTAGGTATGCTTTAAGAGACCAAGGCTAGCAACATGTCACTAAACGACCTCTTCCATCTATTTTCAAACCTAACATGCTATAGAAGTGGCTGCAAGCGTGAAATAATCGTAATCACAGTTTTGTTTATGCACGTTTCTTGTGCTTTGGGAACATAGGCGTGATTGTTTGTATTGTATTTTCTTTCAATTAATGATCCGAGAAATCGGACATGTTAAACTTGATGTTTAGTTATTAATAACCTTCAAACACCGCTCCGGGTGGGGCGTATTCCTCTTTTTCTTCATCCAGATTCGTTAATCCCTTCATACATGCTCATCTGTTTCGGGTACTCTTAAGAGGATAGGAGTCGCACCACCTCTCCATACAAACGTAGTCCCCTGTTTTCTCCGTGAATAATGACGTTAGAGCAAAAAAATTTTTTTCATTATATTTGTATCCGTTGTGGCTATGCCCCTATGATTTGCTTTTTTCGATTTTCTAAATAAGAAAAAAGTTAAAAATTAAAAATTTAGAAAATCGAAAAAAGCAAATCATAGGGGCATAGTCACAACAGATATAAATATAATGTAAAATTTTTTTTTGCTCTTATGTCATTATTCACGGAGAAAACAGGGGACTACGTTTGTATGGAGAAGCGGTGCGACTCCTATCCTCTTAACCTGACCTGTTTCTAAAATGTCCGTGATTTGGCCACGGAACGTCCGTCTAGGTGTTCCCCTCCCAATGCACACATCTATCTGTTAAATTTGTGAAAGTAAAAAATTAATAGTGTAAAACAGGTAGTTTAAGCCGCTGAACATTATGCCAAACATACTCGGCCAAAAAGTTTAAGGTCGATCCAGATTACGCGATACGATGAGCACCCGTTGTAAACATATCCAATTGGATGGGTAGATTAAAGATTTAGAGATTAAATGGCCTATGAAAGGCATCCCTGCTGTGTCCCGGAATTTCATCAAACAAGAAAATGTGAGGCAGCCATTTTATTTGCGCGTGTTAGACATAGCAAACCAACACATTTACATATGAGGTCTTAGGTTAGTATTACTTGGGAAATTGGTAAATTTATAGAATGAGTTTTTATTGCAATTGCTCAAAAAGTGGTGTTTTGGCGTGGCTAAAAATGTGCACAAAGTAAAATTCTTCGCATTAGTACTTTTAATTTTCCATTTTCAGTTAGTTAGTTCCCGTAGTCCACAAGGAACCCTTATAGTTTCGTCATGTCCGTCTGTATGTCCGTCCGGGCCCGTACTCCGCCGCTACTGCACCAATTGTCACGAAAATTTGTGGAAAGATAGATAATGAAATTCCAAAAGTTAGTGTTAAAATAATGAAAAAAAAATTTTTTTTTCCAGCCCTCTTTCAACGAAAAGTGAATTTAAAAATGAAATTGGCTAACCCCAACGTGTGTAATATCATTGAAAAGGTCTTTTTAAATGGAACAAATCTGATTTTCCCCCGGCCGCTCAAATCGACTTGTCATAATCGTGTCGTGTCTCAATTAGGTTCCGCCCTCTATCCGATATTATCCGAAACTATTATTTCGGATTTGGTTACGTTTTCGGATATTTTTTTTATATCGGATATCCGATAGTTTTGATTCCTCCCTAACATAAGGATGTTATGATGTGACTTATCATAAGTATCAACATAGAACATAGTACAAAAGTTTAGTATGTATACCTTTATGCTATAAAGTGACTTTCAGAAAGCTGAATAAAATAAATTAATAAAGCTATAGATCTACCTATCCAACGAATGGAAGTGGAAGCTGTTAGCGATAAAAGTAATTGATATTGACTCGTACATTCAGCAGAGACGCTTGCATGACATCAGCGTGTATGGCTGTGGGTGGCTGCGTACAGACGAGGACTAAAGCTGTTAACGAATAAAAAAAATGTTCAATTAAAAAAAAGTACAGATTTCTCTACAGATGTTTTTACTTACTTCTCCATTTTTTCCATCCATGTCATAAGAGACGACTAAGGAATTAAGTTGTGATATATACATATTTAGGCGACAGGCTAGCAACCTGTCACTATTATACCTGCGAAATCAAAACCTAAAAAACATGCTAGAAGTGGGCACGAAACGAGACGCCTACGGAATAAATGAAAAGGGGTTATTTTATTTTAAACCCGAAACAGCACGGTTAGTTTTTATTTATTTGGTTAATTTCCAATAGCAATTTATTTTGATTAAAAATTGCAGTCGACACAGATTTAATTATCTTATGGCGTTAATAACAAATAGCTTAAAATTTAATGAAGAAAATATTACTTGTTCGAAATTAACCCATACAACAACAACGCCCACCCATAACCCATAGAACAAGCAATATTTTCATCGTAGCACTCGACGCTGAACTAGTGCAAGATGTATTCGAATTATGAAGATTATTCCTCATGCATAATTATAATCGATGTAACCTTTACATTAGTTAGTATTAGTTTTTACTTTTAGTTAGTTTCACTATCGGATAAGAGATGGCGTTTTATTAAACTTTGTTTACATCTTCATGATCGGTTGCTCCATCAAACAGAATAACAATAATTCTAATCCACAAGTTTGACTCTTTTATATACAGTTCCGTCGCTATTTTCCTCGAGGAAGCAATATCGTTCCACTTTAACAACGTAATCTAATTTATATATTTTCCTTGTAAAAGTAACATTCTTGTTTCCTTTATCCGAAGCGTAAGACACATTCAAACTCAGTAATCTTCCCTGCGGGACTCCAGTAGTTGTTGCGAGTACAAATACATACATACATACATATTCTCACGCCTGTATTCCCAAGAGGGGTAGGCAGAGCACATGGATTCAAAAATCCAGTGCCACATTTAGCAATTTCAGCAGGGTAACCAGATGGTTAAACGTGATATTGCAGTGACAAGTTGCTAGCCCATCGCCCACAATACACTAACCCCTTTCCCAGAGTCGACTCTTACGACACCCACGGGAAGAAAGGGGGAGGTGCTATTCTAACCCGGCACCACACGGGGGTGCAAATACATGCTCAGTGGCACTAAAAGTGGATCACATACATACAATCACGCCTGTATCCCTACAAGTGGTAGGCAGAGCATACGAAACGTTACATGACTTCATGATTTCGCGTTTCGCAGCCCCTTCTAGCATATTTTAGGTTCTAAGTTAATAGGTAGTGATAGGATGCTAGTCTGTCGCCTAAAACATACCTAGGCCTATTTATCCTTAGTCGCCTCTTACGACATACACGGAAGATATGGAGAGGTGTTATTCTAAACCCGACACCACACGGGTAAAAGTGGATCACGCATGTGTAAAAAATAGGTGATTTTCTGTTGTAGTCTTGGCAAAGTTTTTTGCCAGTGAGTTTCCGTGTCGTGTCGGCTCCATTTCTTCCGTGGATGTCGTAATAGGCGACTAAGAAAATTGGCTAAGGTACATTTTAGGCGACAGGCTAGCAACCTGTCACTACTATACCTGCCACGTTGAAACCTAAAACATCTAAGCTACACGTCGCCACGAAACGTGAATTAGTCATCGTTTTGTCTATGTAGCGTTTTGCTTTCCCTACCCCACTTCGTAATACAGGTGTAATATATGTTTAAATGGGTATACAAATATTTTTAACCGACTTCGAAAAAAGGAGGAGGTTCTCAATTCGACCTAATTTTTTTTTGTGTATGTTACTCGATATCTCGGAGACCCGTGGCCCGATTTTCAAAATTTTTTTTTTAATCGAAAGGGTATAACTCGAAATTGGTCCCATTGGCACGAAACCAGGACCTGATGATGGAATCTTGGAGAAATCGAGGGAACTCTTCAAATTTTATATGGAGATGTATGGCGTTTTCGGTAATTTGTTGATGAAGTCAAGATTTTACATTCAGTAAACAGAATACTTTCAAAATATTGCTAATTTGAAGTCGGTTTTTTTTTGTTTAAAATTATTGAAACACCTTTTCAACCCGACAGTACAGTCTCAGCGTAAGAATCTGCTGATCTATATGTTCTTTTCGGTCAAGGTTTATATTACACTAGAGTCTGGCTCTATCAAAACTTTGTCCACACGTTTGGCGAGATAGAACCTTATATCATTAACAGTATGAATTAAAATCGATTGGCATCGATAGGTATTTGATGGACATGTGTGTACAAAGTAGATATTATAGTGTTGCTTTCGCACTTACTGAAGTTAATAACGGCTACTTTTTCTGTTATTTTTTTAAGTCCTCGGGTTTAAAGTTACACCTTTTCATTTCTACATATTTATGTTTTAGTTGTCAGGCCAGCAACCTGTCGCATATGTACAGGTAAATACCTGTATTATCTAACTTTAAGGGGCAGCGCAGACGACAGACTTTTGTGCGATCGAGTCTGCGGCGCAATAAAAACTCTGAATGGCGCGCAGACAGTTTCCATTCAGAGTTTTTATTGCGCCGCAGACTCGATCGCACAAAAGTGTGTCATCTGCGCTGCCCCTAAACGTTAACCTCATCCGCTGAACCGATTCTTCTGTAGATGTCGTAAGAGATGTCTAAGGATCTAGGTTAACGTATTTTTAGGCGAAAGGCTATCATGTCACTGTAGTACCTCTTAATTTAAAACCTAATAAATATAAATGCTACAAAACGTGAATAGTCACGGATTCGTCTATGTGGCTTTCCTGTGTTCTGCCTACTCCATTTAAGTAAACAGGCGAATCACATATTTTGTATAGATCTACATTTCGACCTTATTTTAGTATGAGTTAGAATTCTAAATTGCATAATAATTATTGTACGGCAAGATTCAGATTTAAAAAAAGATGGGGGAAACAATAAGTTAAGGTAAAAACAATTCGGATCCCTCCTGTCTCTCACTCTCCCATCAAACCATTATTCAAAATGCAAAATATTCGTAATATACATAAAGAACGCCATCTATGTTAAACTCCGTAAAACTTCACAGTTAAACATTACAAGATTCTATCAACCACTCCCTTGTCATTATAATTTAAACCTTCTCCCGTCCGAAAAAGTTACAAATCGCTTTTTTCCCCAAAACAATTTCTTTTTACCCCCGACTTTGGAAACTTAGTGAATCGCTTTTGTGTTGTTTGCCCTCTTTTTCTGTTTTTGAAGTATTTTGTTTGAACAATAGGTTGCTCTTAAATAATGGAGGATTTGGAGAATTAAGGAATTAACAATGGTGTAGGCTTGGCATTAGTTCATTTTCTTTTAATATCATTTGAGTAATTCAGGGAAAATCGGTTGAGGAAACTGGCTAAAAATTTCTGGCGTCTCGTTTACGTATTACCAACTTCGATGCTTGTAAATATTATACTCAATTTCCTCCGTGGATATTACATTTCTTCCCGTGGGTGTCGTAAGAGTCGACTCTGGGAAATGGTTAGTGTATTGTGGGCGATGAGCTAGCAACCTGTCACTGCAATATCACGTTTAACCATCTGTTTACCTTGAAATTGCTAAACGTGGCACTGGGTTGTTGAATTCATGTGTTCTGCCAACTCCTCTTGGGAATAAAGGCGTGAGAATATGTATGTATGTATGTTGACCCTGTCACTATAGTACCTCTTAACTTTAAAACCTAGAGAATTTAATTACAACTTGAAATAGTCGTAGATTTCTTTATGTAGCGTTTAGTGTGCTCTGTCTACACCATTTGGGAATAGACGTGAGGTTATATTATGGTTATAGTCACGAACCGGGATTGTTGAGCCGCTCGCCACTGTTCGCAATTTAGACGTGTAATCAATGACCGATGTGACCGACTAGATGTCAGCTATTGGATTAGTATTACACGACCAAGTTACAAACATAGGTAAGTGGATCAACAATCCCGGTTCGCGATGGTACGTACCTAATATCGCTGTCATTCTTTCGCTTGGTTACAGTTACGTAGCCTACTGTTTACCTAACTTACAAACTTGTATCTAGATTGTCAAAATACAACTAAGTACGTCCTTAATAATTTTACAAAATGGCTGCCTAAGGCTCTTGTACTGCCACAAGACTGCTATATCAATATGGCGGGTCTAATGCGATTTAAATGGCTTTATTATAACAAGCAGCCGTCCCTGTGAGCTAATGGAGGCCATGTTTTGATTTTCTGTCGATATTATGTTTGCAATAAATTCTAAGATATTGACAACAGCCTCTTTACCAACTTTATGCTCTTTAAGGTTATAGTTATCGGTTTGATTTAGGTGACAAGTTACCATCCATCCTGCCATTATTGTACGTTTTTTAACTTAAATCCTACAAAATGCTTTGCCTAGCATCCATAAATTAAGTAGGCAGAAATGAAAAATAACGATCGATATATCTACTCATTTGTCCGATATCAAAATTTACAAGAAAATAATGATACCGTAGCCATTTTGGCATATTTTTTAGTTCAGAAATCGGAGACGTTTTAAATAAAAAAGGTCAGGTTAAAAATACTCTATCGGCAAAATGTAGTATTTAACAACTGTAAGTGTACCTAGAGATCTAACCATACACTTTCTCTTACAGAAACAAGCCATGCTGGTGCGCCAACTAGAAGAAGAGCTGCGACTGCGCATGCGGCAGCCTGCGCCCGAGTTGCAGCAGCAGCTCGAAGCGCTATTCGCGGAGAACGAGCACCTGCAGAGGGAGATAGCTATATTAAGGGATACCATTAAGGTGAGGGATGGGTATAGTTTTGAGTGTTGCTTTAGAAAAATGGAACGCGTAATGAAATGTCCGAGTTTTGAAAGTCTTGTTTTTAATCGACTTCGGTAAAAGGAAAAGGTCTCAGTTCAATGTAGCAACGTTTATAAAATAAAATGAAAAAGAATCGCGTACATTGTTAACCGTAACGCGGAAACATTGGAGTGGTTTGTTCTTGACAAAATACAAAAACAGAAAGTAAAACTTTAATAAAAGAAAAACTCTTTCGTGAAAGAGTCTGAAGCTAGCTAATAATGTTCATTTCAAACTTCTCAGCGTTTTGTTTCAAGGGTTTCGGACCACGGAAGAAAAATTCAACCCTTATACAATCACTTTGCCATGACTCCGTCTGTCTGTCTGCCACGACCCTTTTTCTCAGGAACGCGTGGAGTTATTCAATGTTTAATGTGAAATTAATTAGATCTACTGTCCCTTAGAGCTTTTAAGCCAACACAATCAAAACCATAAATTTATATTTACATTACAAAAAAAACTATTACAAACTTACTTTTGCAATTGGTGTCCTTTATCGATTTGTGGGTACAACCAAGAGGACGATGAAAAACTTAAGTTTGTCTTTGAATCCGTTATCCTTGAAGTATGTATGTTATTGCTTGATAACAACTAAACCCGTTTTCTTTTGCGGTAGAACACTTGAACGTGTGGTGCCGGGTTAGAATAGCACCTCCCCCTTTCTTCCCGTGGGTGTAGTAAGAGTCGACTATGGGAAAGGGTTACTGTATTTTGGGCGATGGGCTAGCAACCTGTCACTGCAATATCACGTTTAACCATCTGATTTCCCTGAAATTGCTAAAAGTGACTCTGGATTTTTGGATTCATGGTCTCTCATATTTATATTTACGCGGGGCTTAATCACGATTTAAATTATTTACCGTCTCGTTCATGTGCTCTGCCTACCCCTCTTGGGAATACAGGCGTGAGAATATCTATATGTATGTATGTAGACATTTGCAATTTTTCAGAGTTTTACTTTAGTTTCAATTTTCTTCGATAGGAACTCGAGCTAAGGATCGAAACTCAGAAGCAAACGTTGCAAGCACGGGACGAGAGTATCAAGAAGCTCCTAGAAATGCTGCAGAACAAGGGGATGGGTACGTTCAAACACCCGGTAGAGCTGATACATGAACACCAACGACTAATCAACTTGACGAGTAATAGACGTTCTGTTGTTTTTATAGTTTTATTTATTTAGTTCAGATTAGCATCCTTCTGATTGTTGAACCAAAGGCATTCTTGATGAAATCCGTTTCTACAATAATTCCCGTTCAAAAGATCTGTGCCCTGATTAAAAATATCCATCAAATATCATCATTACATCTCCTTTGAGCCCAGAATGCTCTTACTAGCCTTGCTAGACGGCAATTCTCTTGTTCATTGATATCTCTCCATCAAGTACTACCCTTATTTAGCTTCTTGGGACAGCATATAAACTAGAAACAACTTTCAGGTAAAGAGGAGGAACGACAGATGTTTCAGCAGATGCAAGCGATGGCACAAAAACAGGTGATTATCTTTAACCTCCTCCATGTCCGCATGCAAACAAGCTTTCCAATGCTAACTAAGTCATCGAAGAGGAACAAGCCAAAGCGTTTGAGGCTGTAACACTCGCGCGTTAGGTGATTTGGCTCGTTCCTCAGGGGACAGCTCTGGGAAGCTTGCTATTCTTTAAGTATAAGAACATTCCGTACCGTATCAGTATATTGTGCACGTCACTCTGCTTTCTTATTTGTGTATGTTAGTATTTTGAACCACATGGGCGTTTTATTTTGTGATACCTTTATCAACGTCACAGTTTCTGGTAGAGTTGCTCTTGATAGTTTCATTTCATTCATTTGACTAGCCGAATGTGTCGCGATGCCTTTCTGTTCGACCACTCCGTGGCTTCATACAGACTTCTCTCGCTTTCTCTTCACTCCCACGTTTCGCTGTGACACTCCAGCTTGCCCCGAGCACACGACTCCCGTACGACACCTCGCCGATACAAAACATATATTCCAAATCCGAAGGTGATACGATTCGGCCTAAACACAGACGAGAGAGCGACACGAACACAACTAAACCACGACATACATTGCATGTTTAGCAGCTCATTGTTCCCGTCACATGAACCTTAGAAGACCGTCCGTGTCAATTTTAATTGGGCATTTGAGCAATCATTTAGAAGCGATAAAGTGTGTTCGCCGCCCGCCGGGGCTGGGTGGGCAGGGCCGACGGAGAGCGCTGACGACTCGCTGCCGGCAGGAGCTCAAGGCGACGGCGGATACGCTGCGCGCGCTGCAGGCGCAGCTGGAGCGCGCGCTGGCGGCGGCCGGCCTGCCGGGCGGCAGCGCGGGCGCCACGCT
>BHDV01065577.1:9042-22064 GCA_005406045.1 Adoxophyes honmai
GTCCAAATTTACATTTGTACATACTTACATACCTACATACAATCACGCCTGTATTCTTAAATGTGGTAGGCAGAGCACAAAAAACGCTACATAGACAAAACTATGTCTATGACACGCTTCGTGGCCACTTCTAGCACATTTTTGTAGGTTTTGAATTAGCAAGTATAATAGTGACAGGTTGCTAGCCTCATAGCCTGTCGCCTAAAATTTACTTTAAACTATGTCCTTAGTCGCCTCTTGCAATCTAATCATCCACGGAAGAAATGGAGAGTATTTTTATATGTATTCGCTGATTACTCGAAGACGCCTGGACCGATTTGGAAAATTCTTTTTTTGTCTGAAAGGGTATAGTTTCCAGGTCGTCCGATTGTCAGCATATTTTGACCTGATGATGGAATATGAGGGAAATCGAGGGCAACCCTCAAATTTTATAGGCACAGGTAATCTTTTTAGTACATTTTTTGCTTGGCAGTAAAAAAAAATGACTGAGCTGCTGATGAAAGGTCAACTCCTTAATTTTTAGGAGTTAAAGGATATTTTTTTCGATACTGAATGCACCTGCAGACTGAAAATTATAGTTTCAGTAATTAGCCAGGCCTGCTGCTTCTCAAGCGTTGCATTTCTGCTAATGCTCGTTCATCGTGGGGTTTACTTAACAGTTTAGAGGGCTCTAAATCAGATAGTGCTATTCCTTCTAAAGCCTTGAATCTGCTGAGAGCTATGTATACCAACCTGACCTTTAGTAAATATGTACATAAACAGAAGTTTCCTTTCAGGATAAAGCTAATTTGAAGTCGGTTTTTTTTTGTTTAAAATTATTTTCATGGATATTGTAAGGGGCGACTAAGGCGACCTTAGTTAGGATACATTTTAGGCGACAGGCTACGAACCTGACACTATTATGCTAGTCAAATCAAAAACTAAAAAAATATGCAAGTGGCCATGAAATGTAAAGTAGTCATGGGTTTGTCTATGCAGTATTTTGTGTGCTCATTTTATTTATTATTGCATTCCTTTTGAGAATTACTTGTATTTAAAAAAAATAATTAGGTATAATGTGATTTGGGTCCACACTTACCTAGTTGCCTCGCATGGCAAGTGCATGAGGTATGCTTTTATTCCAATCAAGGCTCAAAATCGCAACAAAAATGGTTGTCTTACGAGGTGGCTCCGTCAGTGTAGTTTCGGCTAATGAATGTAATCGAATCTAATCCAATCTAATCTAATCTAATCTAATCCAATCTAATCTAATCTAATCTAATGTAACCAGCGTGCGTCTCCCGTCGTGGAGCCTGTCCAACCTCCGCGCGGCGGGCGAGCAGCTGCGCCTGTCCCGGCCCCGCGCGCTCGCCTGGGCCGTGCTGCTGCGCGCGCTGCCGCCGCCCGACCAGGACCTGCAGGCCAGGTTAGTGGGCTTGCCAGGTTGTTGCCAGGCAGTGTCGCCAGCCAGACTAAACCTTATCGGTTTAGGTAGTTAAAACAATGTAAACAATCTTGACATGTCTTTTTGTTGAAATACACAGTCTAAAAATGAAAATCGTTACAATATACAATTCAATTATGAAAGTAAATGATTTTTTCATACCTAAATTGTAAAATGTAAAGATTTCGATTTATAAAGTGTACGTTTAAATAAAAAGACACGTCTAGATTGTTTACATTGTTTTAACTACCTAAACCGATAAGGTATAGCTACCATCAAGTGACTAACAAGTGTAGAGGTCAGATTATTTTCCATCGAGGGCGACGCGGATTCTTTTCGGCGTTTGCCCCTTCCAGCGGGGTCTACCGCCGGCCACAATGGTGGCCGGGTCGCTAAATAAGTCAGTAGTCTTGCCAGCCTGTGTGGGTTGCCGGATTAGCTGCCGATAAGTGACCAAGCAGTATTAAATTCCATCCAGAGGCCAGCAGCTAGGTTAGCCATAGACAAGTGGCCAATTAATGTGAACTCCTATCAAATGGCCAACAAGATCCGGTTGACTACCATCAAGTGGCCAACAGGTGTGGTTTGCGGCCAAGTTAACTACCATTTAACGGCCAACATGTGAGGTTAGAGATCAGGTTGACTACCATCAAGTGGCCAACAGGTGTGGTTTGCGGCCAAGTTAATAACCATTTAGCGGCCAACCAGTAAGATTACAAATCAGGTTAAATCTCAAAGTAGTGAAACAATGTGGTTTGGTTGTGGGGCGTCTAACCTCCACGGTGAATGAACAACTACGCCAGATCACAACTAGGCCAGGTTGGTGGGCAGACGAGTTTGCTGACGATAAGTAACCAACTCGTGTTGGCTACCATCAAGTGGGTAACAAGTGTAAAGGTCAGGATATCTCCTATCTAGTAGACAACTCTAGGGATGTGAGCCTCATCAGGCTTTGCCCCTTCTAGTGGGGACTACCGCCAGCCACAATGGTGGCCTGGTCGCTAGAGTATCGTGCCTTAACGTCTTAACTTTTTGTAATATGATCTGTTCATTTTTTTTTCTCTTACAGTCTTAGAACTCACAGAAACTTCTACGATGACATGAAAGCGAAACTCTCGACGGACCCTCGAACTGTCATCGGAGATGACCCGCTTTCACAGAATGACGAGGTAATCTTTTGACGTTTTAAATCTCAATCCACCGCAATATTGAGTCAGTCTCTCAGATACATGTCCAAATAGTCCCGCCGTCTTGGTTGGGTCGATGGCCGTTCTTTGGAAAAATTGTTTTGCATTTTTAAGATTCCGTACCCAAAGGGTGAAAACGTGGCCCTATTCCTAAAACTTTGCTGTCTGTCCGTCTGTCACCAGGCTGTCTCAAGAACCTCGATAGCTAGACATCGGCTGTTCTTTGTTGAAACATTTAGAACTGGCATGAGACTCACTCATATCATAATTAAAGGGCGGACAGTGGATGCATTATACGTCAAAGTCATGTCAAACGACATACTTAATATGGATATGACTATCCATTTACGAATTGTGATTTCATTTGCCATAATTATTTTTGATGTAAAAATTATCTGTAACGCATTAACTCGCAAGTGAAAACGTCAATGTTACAAGTCTAAGAAGTAATAGACTTACACACTTAATAGTCTCTAGAGGAGATAATTTACAAGTGGCGAGCAATTTCATAATAATCATATAATGTTCCATGGGGGATAGATATTTCGTAAATCTGATACAATATTTTTAATAAAAAAATATAAATAAATATTGCTCAAAATTTAGTTAAAGTCTTATCCATCTTATGTTTTTGTCATCCGACTGCATCCGCTGTCCGCCCTTTGTCATCTATACTAATATTATAAAGCTGAAGAGTTTGTTTGTTTGTTTGTCTGTTTGAACGCGCTAATCTCAAGAACTACTGGTTCGATTTGAAAAATTCTTTTTGTGTTGGATAGACTATTTATCGAGGAAGGCTTTAGGCTATATAACATCCCGCTGCGACTAATAGGAGCGAAGAAATATGGGAAAATGTGGAAAAAACGGGGGAAATTAGTCACTATTTCACGCGGACGGAGTCGCGCGCACAGCTAGTAATGAAATAAAACGGATACACTCACGTCTTTATATCAAGATTTTTATGGCTACAAATACCTGACCCGTGCTCACCACACGTGCTCAAATATAGATAGAACAGATATAAATAGCAGTGGGTGAAAGCTCAAAATCGCTGTGCTCCGCCACCGGCCTTTAGCTAAACTACTAACATTCAGTTACCTCGATAGTTCATTGTTTTTATTATCTCCAGAGCGCCTGGAACCAGCACTTCTGCGACAACGAACTGAAAGCCCTGATACTCCAGGATGTCGTGAGGACCTTCCCTGACGAGCTGTACTTCCGGGATAAGGATGTACAGGATATGATGGTAAGAGTTCAACTATACCTGTGACACTAGATTCGTTTTAAGGGTCAATCAACTGTTTTATGACCTTAGTTGGCATGGCGATGTCTCCTGAATCATCCAGTAAAATTAACACGTTCGCGTCCGGCAGCGTTTCGCTGAGCCCTTAAGCTATACCGGCCGAAATTATCGTGGCCAGGAGTACGAACAGAATGGTCTCAGATATGTGTCACTGGCATAGGAGTAAGAATTTTTTGGTCACAGACGTGTCACCGGACGCGAACGTGTTAATATTACAATTTTCTAAGATAAATTTCACAGTAACTTGGAAATTATTGCAGTTACAGACACATTTCATCATAACGCATCTCTGGAGTGACTGGAGTCGAAAACGGAATCTAAAATAGATTTTTTAGAAAAATTTGATCTCGAACTCTAATCGATCTAGAACTTCTAAGAAACTATCACAGTTTTTTCCGAGTCCGTTTGTTAGGCAAGATTATAAAAAGCTTTTTCGCTTGATTTTTTTTTACCCGGTTTTTTATAACACATTGTTTAGGCCGATGATGATGATGTTGTTGTTTTTTTGTCCTATGCCAGGTTCAAATCCTGTTCAGCTGGGCGCGCGGGCACCCTCACGTGGGCTACCGGCAGGGCATGCACGAAGTGCTGGCTCCATTGCTATTAGAGTTACATCAGGATCGAGTGATGGCCCCTAAGGATATCAGGTACACTATGCATAGGGTCCCCTACCTCTAAATTAAACAGAGACCTGGCTGCTACTAGAACTGCATCTCCTGTCGGGTTAGAACATTGAGGATAGAACCTATAGAGTACTAATGTCATCTTGGTTGTTCGGAAATCATTCCAAAAAACAATTGAAGTGATCACTGTGCTCTTATTGGCCGGTCCAAGATCGCGCGTAACGCTAGTGCCTTTTTCTCTATGGTTATTGGCTCTGTACAGCTTCTGTGACAGTGACGGTGACGTTTAGTATGTTGAAATCAACAAACTATTTGCGGACCGGGGTTGCGAACATTGTTTCTCTATAGGTTCTATCCTCTATGGGTTAGAATATCACCTGATTGTGGATAACTAAGGAAATAGGATTAGATACGCTTTGGGCGCAGGCTGGCACCTCTCACTATTGTACTATTGGGTACCACTGCTTTAAAGGAAACAGAAACTTTTGTCCTTTCGAGTGGCATTCGGCCGTTTCCCGGCACTCCCGTATTGGCATCGTGCCAGCTCCCGGCAATAAGCATGTTTTATAAAATTGGTCATTTTATTTGATCAAAACTAGCAAGTTTCACATAAATGGAATAGCATTCATTGATACATATTGAAATAAGACATTTTAAATTGAATAATACACGGGTTTTATGCTGCGTTTTTTTTTAAAGAAATACGAATTTTCTACACTAAATTTTATTCGCTTTTGGTTGATCTTTTAATTGTGAAAGGTCTGCGGCAAGCAGGTAACGGTAGAAAGAGACAGCATTATTGTCACGCCTAAACATGTTCGGGAGTGGACCTTCTGTACATACTATTACATACTTATTCTGTGCGATTGCTAAGTATCTGAAGATACATCTAAATTGTCTAAGGAAATCCACCTGTTCTTATGCCGTGTCGTATTTCGCGTGTAACCACAACCTTAACAAGCTACTATTAAAAGAACTTACATATGTATAGGTAAGTATAACTTTTTATATGTGATGGTCTGAAGATGCACAGACATACATACAATCACGCCTGTATTCTCAAATGGGATAGGCCGAGCACACGAAATTTTACATAGGCAAAAGACTATTTCACGTTTCGTGGCCATTATAGCGCATTTTTTTAGATTCGAAGTTGGCAGATATAATAGTGACAGGTTGTTAGCCTGTAGCCTAAATCATACATTAACCTATTTCACTAGTTCAGTTCAGAAGAACATTATGTCGAAGAATCTGATTTATTTCAATACATAATACATTCTTTACATACGGCGTTTGTGTGAACTTGGCCCCTTAATATACTGATTTAGTTGTATGTATGTAGCCGGCTAGAGTTTCCCACAACCGCAGGCCACATAAGGACAACGGTAGAAATCACACTAACATTGTAAAGGCGCCAGAGTTTGTATGTATGTGTTTATGTTTGTTACGTCTTCAGGCACAAATGGCAGGACGGTTTTGATAAAATTTGGAATATAGTTTGGAGTGAAGTTAACACCTCGGATTAACGCATGGGCTAGGTACTTATTATCCCGGATAAATGTAAAGTTTCCATGAGATTGAATTTGGCGAATTATACGCGGGTAAAGTAACGACCTGTAATAAATAAAATAAACTTTTGAAATTAAAATTTTAGGAATTTATGGAAATGTAAGAGTAAATTGAATGTTTTTAATTTTCAGCAACACTTTGAAGTATGTACTGGAAGAAGAATATTTGGAGCACGATAGTTAGTAAGTATAATTTGAATAATTTTATTAGTTATGCACTAATTTGCAGTGTGTGGACTACTCTTGACAAATTTAACGTTGAAAGGTACTGAAGACTTGATATAAAACTGACTTCTAAATATCAGTTTAGATCCATCTATAATAAAAAATCTTGCCCCCCCACGAGGCATATACGTGGGTCGACAGGCTTCAGCCTTCCCAGTCGTTTGTCCTATTACACCTCTTTCTAAGAAGTTGATTCGCGATTGAGATATAAACTAACTAATATAATGTTTTAAAATTTCGCTATTCTCACTTATATTTATACATAAGCGGGACTTAATCACGACTTAATCACGACTACTCGCGACCGTCACGTGACCACGGTCACTGTTACGCGGCCGAAATAGGTAAGGTCGAGTAGGTAAATAAATTAAGTCGTAATTAAGACCCGCGTTTGTATAAATATAAACTAACTAAATTATAAAGGGAAATAATAAACCTGGCTATTTCCAGTATGCTGTTCAGTGCCGTCATGAAAGGTCTGGAGAAGTTTTACACGACGGGCGACGTGGTCCCGTCGTCTTGCGGACGCCTGCCCGTCTCCACCGTCGTCCACGTGAGTCTGATACTGAAGAGAACTGTAATGGCTATTTATTTAACTGTTGCATAATAAAATACATTAATATACATACATACATAACGTCATGCCTCTTTCCCACAGGGGTAGGCAGATACCACTTTGTTCCACTCGCTACGATTCTGACATACCTCTTTTGACATTAATATACGAGTGTGAAATGAGCCTGCAAAGACTAATTTCATAAAAAATCACGAGTATTCTCCCGTTCCAATTTTATTTATTGATATAAAGTGCATTCGGTTAGAAACAGTCGGTACATCCACACGCATTTGTGGTAAAACATAAATATAAGTAAAAATACATACAAATAGTCACAAATACTAATTTTGAATGAAAATACGAGTAAACGTTATGTAAATATGGCACACTATTCTTCATAACTCATTACCAGCTGTATTTATTACAAATATTACAATAGATCCAGTATCACTTGCATTTAAAATCCTTACAAAAGGTGGCACGTGCAAGACGGCTCAGTGCAAAGGCGACCATTTCCAACCGAACAGACTTAGATAAATGAACATTATCTTGTATTCCATGAACTTGCAGAATCCCAACGAGGTGGTCCGGTATCTGGAGAAGGTGCGCGAAGAGGTGCTCACGCCTCTCGACAAGGAGCTGTCGACCCATCTCGTGCAGTGCAATATCTCCATGGAACTGTTCGGCATGTGAGTACTCTGGATTATGGATGTTGATGCGAGTGTGGATATTGCACGACCATTATAATATTACTATGGTTTTTACTTTCTGTTGAAACCTAATGACCACAAACTTGCGTGCTACGGAACGAACCACGGCGACCCGGCTGTCACTCGCGCGGTGTTTGTTTATTGACAATCAGTGGTTTTACGTGGTTGTAATACGTATTGTGTGCATCGTATTAGAACAATTTTTCTGCAAATTACTTTTTCATTACCTTTTATTAGAATACCATGGAGCCGTACATTTTTGCCATTTCTAGGGTTCCATACTTACCAAAATAAATAAGTCTAATTTGGCATGGAGTTGTAAAAAAAAAATGTTGACGTATATTCCCTAATTTGGACTTCACTGTCATCACCTAGCTAGCCTATAATGTAATGTATCCCACAGTTTGAGAGGATTTGGGCTGTTAGAATGCAGCCCATTATGAGCTGGTGTCGGAACTAACTTCGGATGCCTACTTAGCTGCTTTTAAGCGCTTTAAATGTATATGTAGGATTGTCTATTATCATTATTCAGACATGGTATTAATTATACATACACATATACATAAACATTACGCCCTATAATATTCTCTATAATAACTGGATTTTTTTTTTTTCAAATCTTTGTTACAGTCGGTGGTTGCGGCTGTTGTTCGGTCGCGAGTTCCCCCGCGCGGAGCTGCCGGCGCTGTGGGGCTTCCTGTTCATAGACGGGCCCATGCTACCCAACATACACTACGTCATAGTGGCCATACTCATAGCTATGAAGAGTTCATGTGAGTATAAAGTATATCCGTGAGAAAAATGGTATAAATCAGATGTATAGTTAGGGAGGCCCACTCTGCAGTTTAGGTGCCGCCGAGGAGATGTCGTGAAATGTCTACGGCAAGTAGGTAACTGTAGAGAGAGACAGCAATATGTTTCTTTCTGTACGTATAGGAGCACAGCGAAATTCGAGCCTTGACCCCCTTCTATCTATCTCTGTCGCAAGCGTGCAGTAATATTGCCCTCACGCTCGCACTTGAGCATGTGTGTCGCACTGTGCGAGCGTGAGAGCAATATTACTGTACTCGTGCGACAGAGATAGATAGCAGCGGGTCAACGTTCGAATTTCTCTGTGTACTGCAACCGGTCTAGTACTATTACATATTTTGTGATAATTTTTCGAAACTACTTTCAGCCTATTTCATAATATCGTCACACGAGTGTAATAACCTCCTAAGGCCCATGGTCCTACGTATAGGACTAATGTCAAAATAAGTTTGAATTTTACATGAATGACACTAGGATCAAATTTAAACGATCAAAATTTAGTGCTGGGCCTTAGGAGGTAAACTTGTTTATAGTGGTCGTAATTGACTTGGTTAGATTTTATGTAGCGGGGTTTAGTTTGCGCATAATTTCTATCTGTAAAAACTGATTTAACCTTGCCAAGTCTATTGCCGCCCACTATAACCTCTATGAAACTTGTTATCCTGTCTATTCTCTTAGTAATGTCGGAAGAAGCCGGCGACGTGTTATCAGCGCTGATGCGGCCGGCGCGGCTGGCGGCGGCGCACGCGGCGGCGCTGGCGCGGCACCTGCGCAGCCCCCTGCGGCACCCCCGGCCTCCGCCGCCGCCAAAGCCCAAGCCGTGAGTTAACGCTACACGCTCGGCGAATATAGCTCTTCTTCTGCATTCATAGATAAAGATTCACTCGTTAACGCACGTGAATAGTAATAAAAATAGGCGCAAATTCATAACAATATAATTTTTGACAATTTTTTAAATATATTTTTAATCATTTCTTCTTTATGTAATAAACACGATGTATTCGTATTTCCGGATTCTTGTCTGTATTAACAGAGAAAATCTGTACTAATATAATAAAGCTGAAGAGTTTGTTTGTTTGTTTGTTTGTTTGTTTAAACGCGCTAATCTCAGGAACTACTGGTCCGAATTGAAAAATTCTTTTTGTGTTGGATAGACCATTTATCGAGGAAGGCTTTTCTGCGACTAATAGGAGCGAAGAAACATTGAAAAATGCGGGAAAAACGGGGATAATTAGTCACTATTCCACGCGGACGGAGTCGCGGGCACAGCTAGTTAATATTAAAGTTCAAATGCTCAAACTCGCGCGAAAAATGCTGTTTAGAAAATGGAGTCAATCACATGACGTCACAGGCAGTTACCACACACACATTAAAAAGAAACTGTAATTTGTGGCCATCCTAACAGATTATAGGAAAATTAGGATTACTTCACTTTCTTTTGATCAAAATATTATGCATTTTTAGACGATTTTGTTCTATTAATTTCAAATTTTCTTTAATAATGTATCTGTGACCGAAATACTGTGTAAACTCTATGATTGATTAATGATGCCACAGGCAGGTAAACAAAGTTGACAAAGCTTACGTGTTTAGTGTTTCATTGACAGATTGCCACCTTTGTTTACCTGCCTGTGACGTCACAGACGTCACGTGATTGACTCCATTTTCTAAACAGCGTTTTTCGCACGATTTGAAAATTTTATCTTTAATATTTGTTTTCCATATTAATAGTATTAATTTAATACAGACAACAATCCGGAAATACTAATTTACTTAGCGTGTTTATTACATAGTGAAGAATTGATTCAAAATATATTTCAAAAATTGTCAAAAACCCTACTTATTACAATTACAATGTCGATTTTATGACAATAACTTTTTTATGTTGTTCTTTTTTTAATTGAAAATTACTATTTATCTGTGGTATTTTTTTTTTTTCGAACATTCGCATGTGTAAATTTTGTAGGGAATGGGAGCTAGAGCAGCGCGGGTACCCGACGGCGCCCGACTCGGACTCGGGCTCCGAAGGGGTCGCGGAAGGCGCCGACATCGCGCGCTCGCTCGCCGCGCTCGGCCTGCTGCGCGCGCAGCTGCCCCCGGCCGCGCATGCGCTGGCGAGAGCCCTGCCTGACGCTCCGCCCAGGGTAGCACAGCCATTGCATACCATATTGAAGGTTAGTACTCTCTACCCTCGCTACACACCTTACTTAAGATCATTATACTATATTCAAGGTCATTACTCCAGCTACACACAATACTCAAGGTTAGTACGCCATACTCAAGGTCAAGGTCACTATACCATACTCAAGCTTACTATACCATATTAAAGGTCACTATGCCATACTCAAGTTCACTATACCATACTAAAGGTCACTACACCATACTTAATAACTAACTAACAGCGACTGAATGATTGATCAAAGAGTGACTGACTGAACAAATAGTAATTAACTGACCAAATAATAACTAACTGACCAAACAGTGACTGAATGATCAAGCAATCAATGACTGAGTGATTGACCAAACAGTGAGTGAGTGGCCGACCAACCAATGATTGAGTGACCGACCAAACAGTTATGTAAATACAATACAATGTATGCTGCAACGGAAAGGACGCAAAAAATGTTTCTCCACAAACGGATGTAAATCGAACAGTTTGTTATCTTGTTTCTAGCTGGCAGCTCTCCTAGAATGCCGCAACCACGCACTAGTAGACGTAGAGACCGCGCTTGAAGCGGCCGAGGGCGCCACACCAGCGCGCGTCGGGCGGCGGACGCTTTTGCCCGTCGCCACAAAACCCATGGGGAAGGCCGGGCCCCCACTAGCCAGGGAGGTACCGCTTAAAGTCTTCCACCAGGCCGAGGGGGTTGTCAGTGAACTGCCGCGCTTAGACCCTCTAAGGCTCCGGACTGACTGATTAAGGTTTATCTAGATGGGGATACTTTCAAGGTAACGCCAGGTTTAAGGAAGACGAGTCAATCAAAATGTTTTATCTACACACATATTATTATTTGGAATTTTCAAAGGAACAACGACAGAAATAGGTAACGAAGTTTCAATGATCGATTGCATCCTTACTTCCTTACTAAGATTATAAGTCAGAAATTTTGCAGACGTAAAGATAGAAGTCCGGATTAAATAATAGGCTACTTTTTATCCCAGAAAAAATGATGTTCCCGAGGGAAAACAAAAATATAGTTTGGTTGATAGATCGATATCGATCGATGATAGATCAATATCGATCGTTGACCGATCGATAGAAGATAGATCGATGGTGGTGTATGTCGTTTGAAACGAGAAGTTTTCTTATAGTTGTGCTTTATACCGCAATGTAACAGAGTTCCACGCGGGCGGAGCCGCGGGCGGAAAGCTAGTAAATAATAAATACAACTTCCAACTTTCTCTGTGGACTTCCGTCCCCACTCCCCAGGCTTAACATCTGCCTGGAGAGAGATCTCTCTATTGGAGACTTTTCCATAAGCTGTTACAGTGGTGATCCCGATGTGATTTGAACACGCAACCTGATTTTCTGATTTCCTACACAGTAATATTATGTGTGTAAATAAAAATATAAGTTCAGTACCCGGCATCTAACTTGGCCAAGATTTAAGTTGTGGGGGTAAATTTGTCTACCGTTTTTTCCATGCTAAAGCCGTAAAGCGATGCGCAAACAAACTTACACCCCTCTACTTAAAACCTTGCCAAATTAGACGCCGGGGACTATCCATGTTTTCTTTATTGTTTTGGACGTTTTGGTGTCTTATCTTGAAACTACCCTCGTCTATTAGATAGAATGATGTGATATATCAGTGCAAGAACATGGTACGAACGTGAATTATTAAATCTAGAAGTAAGTTATAGTTTCCCAGCGTCAGGAGTTCATGTGGAAGACGTAAAGCTTATCAGTTCAAGGCGCTGTAGAACGGTCGTTGTTTTTTTTTAAGTTTTTTTTTTTAATCGCTGTTGTATTTAAATTGATTTGCATATTGGTAAAGTCGTTTAAAGTGTAACTTTTTGACAAGTGACATCATTGACGAATTGACTCGATTGACAAAAGTTATTATTAACCGTAATATCAAATTAGGTCATTGTGTTTGTTCACACAATTTATTGATTACAGAGTCCACGACATATTAAGAGGTCAAAGGTGTAATTTGATAATTTTACAAAACACTTTTTGTGAAATATGTAATCATTATAACGGTAAATAATCTAAAATAGTTATGTAAATGACATGACGTTTGTACACTGCGTTCAAATAAATTTTATAAGAGTCAAAGTAATAGAATTAGTACGCTTTACCCTGTAGTTTCTTGTGTTGGTGACTGTTTTTCCCGACCGATTTGTGTTTTTAGTATTAGAATTTATGTATTGTGACAAATGATGGCCATTACAAACAAATACGTGATAAAAAGTGCAAAATAATTGTGTTATAAAACCTATTTATTACCAGATTGTTTACAGGAAATTAAACAGTGAGAACATTATTATTATTTAGTCCATTTCGCATGTGTCAAGTTCTCCGAATAATATTACATATGTCGGAGATGATGATGAACGGAAGGTGATGTGGTGCGTGTTGATGTCGAGCGGCGAAGCAGGAGACCGATTCTTCGT
>BHDV01065577.1:23820-49303 GCA_005406045.1 Adoxophyes honmai
AAGGGTTACAATCTAACGGATTTGTAATTTTTAGAAATAATGAGCATTCTAGGTAAAATGTCCGTAAATTAATCGGAAAAAAAAATCGACACTTAGTTAGATTTAAAAATTCTCAGGTCTTTTAATTGTTTAAACTTGGCTACACTTTGTATTATAACTGCGACCATGCTTACAAATCAGCACACCTCCGATCCTCTTTCATAAATTAAAAAAAAAACAACAGTGCGTTGAAATTGTACAAAAATGGTTTAGAAACAGGTTATGGGCTAAAGAGTTTTGACAGGTTAAACGGGCCTATCAACTGTTTTGTGTTACTTTGTCCTGTCAGGAGACAACTGTGATGGAGTTGTTTACAAAAAATTGAACCTTTTTGTAAACAACTCCATCACAGTAGGGCCTGTTTTTGCTCGGTTGTTTATAACCAGTACCAACCTCTTACGTACTGGGCGTCACCATGGCAACCAAAAGGGCAGAGATTAACCGATGCATTCTCTCTTCTTTATACCTCTCAGGGTGTGAGCGCTAGGGTACACTCGTTCTTTGATTCTCTATGTATGCGTTAATTTAATTAGTCCGTTATTTGTTTACCAATTAGTATTAGAATAATAAGGATACATTTTTAAGGATTGCTTGATAAGTGAAATCTATGAGAATGGAAGACTTGCAATATGATGTTACACATTTTAAAGCAAAGTATGATGAATAAAATAATATTTTTTCGGATTTAAAATTTAGAAAATTTGGTTAATATAACTGATGGCATTTAGAACAAACTATGTGTCTGTATTTGTTTTAACACATTCACGACCAAGCCTAAAATCAAAACATCTGTGCGGAACCGAGTAGTCTATAGCTAGTGCAAAATGAACCCGGCTACCGGGTTCTCGGTATCTCGCGAATGTTTTGAAGAACCCGGGAGCCGGGTCCTTGGTTCTGAATGTGTTAAAGACACCTCACTGCCCGATTAATGATAATTGATAATGTATTTATAAGGAGTACACTATCAAAAACTAACGTAAATTTGTACTCTGTTAGGTACCTTCAAATGGGTGTATTATTTAATAAGTAAAACCATAGTAAAACAGGTAAGTAAGCCTTTATCGTCTGCAACACATTTGTCGTTTATTTTATGGTATAAGTAAATTAGTATTTTGTGTACTCGTTTTTCATATTCAGAAATAGTAAATGTTCTGTTAAGTCTAATAGATATTTGTAAAAAAAATGTTGGTTATTGAAATGGCATGAACCGAAAATGCTGATCCCATGCGTATTTGCCAACAATGTGTGATCAATATATGTATATTTTTAAGTTACCTATGTATGTTAACTACTCGTATTATCAGTGAAGTCAATTAGAACAAATTATGTAGAATATTTCAAGAAGGCTGTTATGTGTGCAACAAAATCGTACTAGTGCAAGTTTATTTTGTAGGATTTGTGTACCGTATGAATCATAATATTTTGGTTGTAATTTGTATTTCGGGCTTTCCTTGTATATTAGCAAAAGCGTTATCTTTAAGCAAATATTTTTACTGCATATTGTTGATCTATTCGTAAAATAAAATATACGTCAATATTGCTTCGCTTTTTATTTGTAAGGTCCCCTTCCAGGCATCAAGTTTAAATATTTACTTTAATTGTCCCTTAACGTAAAAATATGCTAGAAATGGCTACGAAACGTGAAATAGTTATGAATTTGTCTATGTAGCGTTACGTGTGGTCTGCCTACTCCATTTAGGAATACAGACGTGATGTATAGTCTGTCAAAAAAGTCTTGACGAGAACAAAATTGGAACTAATTTTTTTTTGGGCTGGCAATGCTGGTTTTCCTGTCAGACTGAGTACTTCTGTTGTCATTTACCAGCTTTGGTGGTAATATTTTAGGATTTATTGCGTTATTTCGAGCATTCTGTGACGTGTGACCATCTAAAGATTGAAAATGATACATAAAGTTTATAAAAGCGGTGCGAGGCAAATCGTTTTTAAAGTTTTTCAGGAGTGTACGGCCAAATATCAAACGCGAAAGTTGCTTGTTGAAAGTTCCAATTTGAACGAAGTTTATGGGCCTGAGAGCCAAGATAAACGGTACGTAAATGTATTTTAGTGTTAAACATACATTAATAATTACAATACTTTAACTTTTAAGTAAAACTTATCAGTTTTTTACCATTGTTTACAATTACGTTGAGGTTATGAAAATTTCATACGAATCGTTCCTTACAGTAAACAATTTTGATACTTTTGATGATTACTGCGTCACTTTTTATATTTTTATGTTCTGAAGGGTGAATAATAATGTTAATAATAAATGGTATTTATAATTTCATTGCCTTTTTTCTTTTTAGGTATTTCTGAAAGTACTATAAAGTCACAAAATGTTGGCAGAGCATTGATACTCCGGGTGAGCGCCAACACGTTTCCAAAGGGAAACGATGGATAATTGTACATGCTGGCAGTGAAAAAGGCTTAATTCCAAATGCTTTGTTGATTTTTACTGGGAAAAACAAACAGGAAGATTACCATTCCGAGATGAATGCCCAAAATTTCACCAAATGGGTAACTGTAAAGTTATTGCCCAATATAACGGAGCCATCCATAATTGTGATGGATAATGCACCATACCACTCCATTATTACAAACAAGGTACATATTGCAATATGTTATACTAACTGTTGCCCGCGACTTCGTCTGTGTAGAATTTAGTTATCATACTTATCACTATCCCTTGGGTAAAATTTTGTTTTCCGGAATAAAAAGTAGCCATGTGGCAATCCAGGGTGTCAGCTAACTCCATATCGGTTTTTAAACGGTTTTATGTTGCTTACCCCGTTTGTATTTTTATTTTTCTTTATTATTCAAATCGCCCAGCCATTTTGCCGTGAAAGACGGACAAACAAACAGACAGATACACACGTGCCACTTTCCCTTTTAGGATATATATAAGTATGGATTTTTAATTATTCATCTGTTTTACATTGTTGTTTTATAATGTTATAATTATTTATTTCCCAGGCTCCTACATCAGCGTCCAAAGTTGGAGATATAAAGTTGTGGCTCCTGGAAAATAATATTCCATTTGAGGAAAGCCTACGGAAACCATCTTTATTGATGGTGGTTAAACAGCACAAACCAGAGCCCATCTATTATATAGATGAATTATTGAGAGAATATGGTCACATTGTATTAAGACTGCCGCCATTGTGACTTGAACCCCATTGAGTTAATATAGGCAATGGTAAAACGAAGAATTGCACAGAAGAATGTCCCTGGCCAAAATGTAGCACAGGTGGCTGAGGAAGTATTTCCGTCTGTTACTGCCCAAGAGTGGAAAAACTGCGGTGAACATGTCATCAAAGTTGAGGATGAATATTTTGCCCGCCGAGAAACATTATACGATGACATAGATTCATTAGTCATCCCAGTAGGCAATGATAGTTCCAGCGAGTCAGAAGCATCGAAAATCGAGCAAAGCAGAGTTGCTTCTCCTTCAGGCTCTATTTCAGGTGTTGAATACCTGGACTTTGATTAGAAACAAAAACTGAAACAAATTTGTTGTTTTGTTTTATTTTTTTTAATATGTGGTGACCGTCACATATACATACAATTATTCCTGTTTTTGTAGTCTGTTCTAGTCGAGGTAGCTAAACAAAATCGTTAACGACTTACGGGTCTACTGACTCTAAAAATAACAATAATATTGTGTATGTATATGTATTGTCCAGACTTTGAAAGATTGAGTAATAGTAGTGACAGTACCAATTAGTAAAATTTGCTAAGAATGTATGCTGTGGTAGGGAACCACAATAATCAATTAATCAGGTATCTTATTAAGTAATAAATCCGCGACTAATAGAATGACAAGTATTAATTTTTAAATCTTTGAATGGATAAAAACTAACTTTACTTTAGCTCACTTGTGAAACTAATAATGATATGATATCTAAATAATTTGGACGCCCTGCACGTAACTTAATTTTGTAGAATAGGTTTTATATACTTAGTAGTCAATAATAAAATATACCTAATGTATTTTTATTAAAACTAATTTTTAAAATAATAAAGCCATTTTTATCCATGAGTCATAATCAAAATCGTCTTCAAATTCATCTGTATAAATAGATGGTAGTATCATTTAGTTTGAAAACTAATTAAGTACTTAAAAAAATATGTTTTTTTCATATAAAATATCAAAACTTTTTGGTCGAATATAATAGGGTTGCCGTATTAACGATAGTGGCGCCCTCCTTCATTGTCACGACTTATTTGACGGACTATATGTGAATGTATGTCGCTACGTTAGTATCTCATTCCTACTTTACTGCAACAGTTGTGCCCTGTTGTGCTCCCAGCTTTGTATTTATTGCACACGTGGAGTTCCCGCCACGTTTAGCGTGCTAAAATAAGGAGTAACTTCTAAATATTGTATAAAATTGACGACGTTTTTAACAGTCGGTGGAACAGCTTTTCGACCACGAATGTCACACTGACATTGACAGATAAAATCTAAGTTGAAAAATATTTACTTACGTCTTTATGTACGTGTTAAAATAAAGAAATAATTAGTTTACATATGCTTGAGCACCTAATCATCATAATAAGTTGAAATATTTGAATTATATTTCCGTCACACTAGTGACTATGGCGGAGCCGAAAGAAAATGAGCAAAACCCCCTTGACATCGACGGTAGCCACTTCAACGCGGATCTGTACCTGGAACGTCTCCTAAAATGCGCAAATTTAAGGCAAGTGATGGATAAGGAGGCTGAAGTAGTCACGCAGAGTCAGTTCCTCCAGTCAGAAATGCAAACGCTAGTCTACGAGAATTACAACAAGTTCATATCGGCCACGGAAACCGTGCGCAAAATGCGGTCAGATTTTAAAATCATGCAAGAGGAAATGAACAAACTCAGCGAAAACATGAATAAAATAACGTCGTTCAGCGCACAAATATCTGATTCGCTGAAGGAAAGCGGCAACAACGTAAGCCGGCTGTGCGGAACGCGCCAGCTGTTAGACAAGCTTCAGTTCCTGTTTCTCCTGCCATCCCAGTTGAATAAAGCAATACAAGAAGGAAGATACCGCGATGCAGTCCACGACTACACCCACGCACAGAGGGTTTTACAAAAATATGGGAACCAACCATCTTTTAGAAGCATTCAAACTGAATGTTCCGAAATAATCAGTGAATTAAAACGGACCTTGAGAGACAGACTTCTGAACCCTGAGACAACTGCATCAGAGTTAGCTGAAAGTGTAGGGTTATTGCGGCAGCTCCAAGAAACAGATGCTTCCCTCCAAGACACGTTCCTGAGCTGCTCTGAAAGCCGTCTCAACCAGCATTTACAAGTTCTAAGCTCAATGGTGGAAAGCACAGACATCCTGGAGTGGGTTGAAAACTGTAACAATATGCTGCTGGCCGACTTGGGCATTGTCATATCCTGCCACCATGACATGTTCCAGGAGAAAGAGAACACCAATTTGCCAGATTTCGCCAATAAAGTTATGGACCAGGTATTTCACTTGTTTGAGGAAGTAGTAAAAAGACCTGAAAATATTGGAACTGAAATTCTTATCAGAGGTCTCGACAAGTTCTTTAGGAAACTGCAAGCCATGACTGAGATCATATCCAGTGACAGCATGTCTGATAAGGCAATTGAAACTGTGGAACAGTGCATCAAACATAAGGCCACAATACAGTACCAGTCCATCCAGACACAGTTCAGGGAGAGCCTCATGAAGGTCAGGCAGTCCCTGGCCAGCAAGGGCACCGAGAGTCCTGATCTCAAAGACATTCTTAACTCTCTGCAAGTGTATTTAATGCAGAAAATACAAGCTTCCTTGATGGATCTGATGGCATTTTTACAAAACAACTTGTCATTCGGCCTCAAAACCTGGTGTGCGCAAGCAGTAGCCGATAACTGTTGGACCGTGATATCTGAATCAATGATCAACCTCTCCGATATGGTAAAAAAGATGTCATGCCTGCAAGGCACCAACAACAACATTCCATTTGAAATGCTGCTCATTCTGGCTAAACTATGCCTGGAGATGCAAGAAAACGGAGTGACCACATTGCACAGCCACCTGTTGAAGCTTTTAGAAGAGTCTGCTCCAGGATTGACCGTAGAAAATAAGGATACGAATAGTATTATGGTGCATTTGTCGACGGCTGCTCAGACCGCGTTGGATTCTGAGGTGGTTTACATTGGGCAGACGGCAGCGCAGATGCTGCGTGTGTCTGTATTGGCGCGGGATTGGTTGCGGGCGCCGGAGCCTCGCGGGCCTCGGGCCGTGTGTCGCCGCGTTGTGGAGACACTAGCCGGCGCGGACGGCGCGGCTTCGCAGCTCTTCCCTACCAGCTTGAAACAATCCAGCGACTCAAGTCGCCGTACAATATGGTCCCGCGCGCCGTCTTCCTTCTCGCCCATCAACAGGATATTCTCAGAGAGGATAGAGGTCTTCAGCCCGGCTGGTGCGGATCGAGCGGCCTTGTCTAACGGGGCACTCAAAGTAGCCTTGAAAGCGTTGGTGGAGTGTGTCAGACTCCGCACGTTTGGGAGACACGGCTTGCAGCAGTTGCAGGTGGATATACACTACTTGCAGCAGCGGCTGTCCTGCATGGGCAATGATGAGAGGCTCCTCAACGCTCTGCTAGAAGACGCCCTGGCCTCAGCGCAGCTGCGGTGCGTGGACCCACAGCTCATGGAACCCAGCATCGTAGACATCATATGCGAGAGAGGGTAGAAATTGAGAGTAAACTTGCCTCCATCAAGTTGCACCTTATTTATTGACATAACCATAGTTTTATTCGACATGTTTAAAATAAACAAGATAAATATTTTCTGACATTTTATTTATAACCCATTAACCAAAAATTTGCATTATCATATTAAAATAATATCTACATAATATAAAAATTACGTTAAATGCTTCTAAAACATAAATCTCACGAGACAGACTATTTGATTAAAGAATTCGACATAAAGTTAATGTTACAGTTAGTCACAGGGCACAATAAACTGATCCGAAATAAAGACGTGTAAAATTTTGGTCCTAGTCAATCCATTATGTTATGTGAAAAATGTTTTTACACATAAATTGTTTATTGTTTCCAAAAATATCTAATTTTTTTTCCTAATTTGTCAAATATAAAGGTAAATCCAAATTGAGGTTTCCTCGTAATTCATTTATTTATTATTACAAATTACTATAAACATTTGTCAATATGATCATCTAATTTAATTTCTAATCGCTTAAATTCTTTTATAGGTACATAAATATATTATTTCAAAATATTTGAAGAAGCCCTAAATTATTCAAGTGAATCCGGAAGCTCTTCATTGCCAAACAACAGCGGCGCTGGCCCGTAAGCTCGCCACGGCCTTAACAACACAGCCGCGCTATAATCCGCTTTCAGTCCGCGGCGCAAGGTTCAGTTTCACTGACAACCAAAAACTATAGGAGCTTTATTCCGCATATCTGTAGCAGTTGGCTATCAAATACATTTTTTAAATCTATTATTGTGTCGTCTTTAAAATGGCCGCCATTCTTGGCGTCGATGCCGCATGTGGCCGCGCCGCAAACTTACTGCACCAAACTTACAAGTTACACGAGAGGTATCTTTACATTTATCGTAGTGAGAATGTCGACCAGCCACTCGGTCACAGACAACCGGCTACGGGCATTTGGCTCAGCAACTTAAAAATCTACTATTCGTTAAATAAACGTTACCGTAACGTAAACATATAATAAGCTTTAAAATAAATCTGTTTCATCATTCATCAATCAACGTTATCTACCAGCCGACCCCGCGACGAGATCGCACGGCGTCAGAAATCAATAAGTTCTCCTTAACTATCGAACAACATAAATAGATTAGTTATTCTTACAGCTACAACAATTCAAATTGACAAAATATACTTATGCTTAGGTCTCGAAATGTACAATATACCTACACGGTCGGCGCCGATGCGGCCCACGATAAAAATATTTAACTGTAAAAATATTCGTATAGAGTGGTCCGGGGGCGGGGGAGGCCGTCACGCTAGATCATTCTGCACTTATCATCGTTTCTTACTTATTCTGCACATTATTCTCCGCTTTAAAAAAATCGGAAGAAACAATGACTAAAGTGTCGAGTGATCTTGCTACTTTTTTGGGCGCTTGTCGGGGAGGGGAACGCCCGCGTGCGCGCGGCTCCTATTCCTGCTTTTGGGGGCTTCGGGGGCCTTGGGTTTGGGGGCCTCGGGCTTGGCCTTGGGGGCGGCGGCGGGGCCGGGGTCGCGGCTGCGGCGGACTCGAGGCGGTGTGTGGGCGAGCGAAGCGTGTCTCGCCAGGAGGGCTGCGCTACTGAACAGCTGGCCGCAGTCGCAACGGTGCTCTGCCGCCGGCAAGCCTGGAACACACGGTTGGTTTATTACAATATCCGGCAAACTTGGCACAACTTTAGGGAAAGATAGAGAGAGAGAGAGTAAGTTCGCGCAGCGCTATCGCACCCACCACACGGTTCATTTATTACACTATTTGGCACAGATTTAGAAAGAGAGAGAAAGTTTGCTTTTTCCAGGTGAAAGCGATGCGCAAATTCTCTCTCTCTCTAAAATCGTGTCATCTAGCTTGCCGGGGACTATAGCTTGGTGTGTCCTTCCTAGGCAGAGAAAGACTACGACTGTCGGTCTCTCTAGCAATTTTATTGTACCCAATGTATATGTATGTAGGACAGAAAATTGACTATTCCCGAAATTTTATACTGTTAAAATCCAAATGTTATTCACTAAGAATACGAGTATTGCATGTAAAATACTATGTGCGATATCGAATTTGATATTTATCACGAGCTATTCGGTGAAGGAAAACATCGTGAGGAAACCTACACACTACTGCGACGAAGTAATTCAACGTTGTGTGTTAAGTTCCCAATCCGCACTGGGCCCACCTGGGAACTATAGCCCAAGGTCTCTCATACTGAGAGGAGGCCTGTGCCCTGCAGTGGGACGTATACAGGGTGGAAAGTTTCAATGGGCCCTGGAGGGGAACTACTCTAAATCTTTTAGTTAGCTCATTTTGCTGAAAGGAAACATTCCTTCATTTTTAGAAAGAAACAAAACTGCATTAAAAGATTTTTTTAATTTTGCTTGTCTCAACCGGGAATCGAACCAACTAAAAATTAAAAAAAAAAATTGCTGGTTTATTACACAGATCGGTAGGACTAATGTTTAGGATAAAATTTGTCTAACAAACATTTGGTCTTACACTTAGATAAGTACGAGATATCCATGAAATTGAATATTTGCTATTGTAAAACGCACCAAAAATCTAAATCATGTTTAATTCGACAGTTTTAGTGTCAGTTTGCTTTGAAATGTATCAATTTTGAAGCGATTTTTGAAATCAACTGTCAAAAAAACACGATTTAGATTTTCAGTGCGTTAGACAATAGCGCTGCAGTACTAGGCATTGTTAAAAAAACATGTAATAAATATTCAATTTCATGGATATCTCGTACTTATCTAAGTGTAAGACCAAATGTTTCTTAGACAAATTTTATCCTAAACATTAGTCCTACCGATTTGTATAATAAACCAGCAATTTTTTTTTTTTAATTTTTAGTTGGTTAGTTTCCCGGTTGAGATAAGCAAAATTTAAAAAATCTTTTAATGCAGTTTTGTTTCTTTCTAAAAATGAAGGAATGTTTCCTTTTAGCAAAATGAGCTAACTAAAAGATTTAGAGTAGTTCCCCTCCAGGGCCCATTGAAACTTTCCACCCTGTATAGGCTGATGATGATGATGTAAAATACTGTATTAAATTTGACAATCAAACTAAATCAGGTGAGTACTAAACAAAAGTAAAGTATCAGAACGGTGTGAAAACAATTAACGATCCCACCGATTCAACAAAATCAACAATTAAATAAGAATTAAAAAGCTCACTTACGTCTTTTAACAGGTTTCGCTGGCGGCGGCTGCGGTTTGACGATGGCTTTCCCCATTGATTTCCGTTTAGCGATACCGCTCAGGGACTTCCGCTTGTCAGAAATGGTCTTTCTCCGCTTCGCATCGTCGGTTCCAGGCTCCCTTTTAACAACTGGCGGCTGTTTCTCTGGCACCGTCTTAGGGAACGAGTACTTGACATCGCTGTCGTCCGAATCCGTTGAAGGCACTTGTTCTATTTTCTCTAATTTTGGTTTTATACTCGGCTTCGGCAAAGGATTGTTTGCAGTGATTTTCGTGTCGTCCGACTTGGCCCTGAGGCGCGGGATTTTAGGCGGGTGCTGTAGTAACGACCTCCTCCTGACTAATTCTTTGGAGTTCGGTCGCTCAATTTGTAGGGAGCTTCGTTTCTTGGCCCGAACTTTCACGAAGTTCTTCTCTTCGGCTGTTTCATCGACTTTGAAGTCCGGGTTGAACATGTACCGCACTTCGTCGTCGTCGCTGGACGAAACTGCCTGCGTTTTTTCCTCAGTTTTCGCGACAGGAGCAACTGCTTTTTGCCGTTTTGTCACCGATGCGGTTTTAGTCTTCGGTGTTGCTTTCTTTTTCGGTGTGTCCTCTATGACTATCACCTCTTCTACTATTTTCGTCTTGGCAGGAGCTTCAGGCGTCTTGCTTGCGATCTTGGGTACAGGAGTTTGTGGTGCCGGAGATTTTTTCTTTTCTGGTAATGGTTTAGGTGCGCTCACCTCTTTGTCGGCTGGAGCTATTATCTGTTTAGGTTTTTCTTCAACAGGAGGTAGGACTTTAACTGGAGCTTCGGTCTTCGCTGGAGGAACAGGCGTCTTTTCTTTTGGTTTCTCTACCTTTTCCTCTACTACAACGGTTTCCATCGGCCGTGTTTCTTTAATAATTTCCACAATGTCTTCCTCTGGTTGTATGGCATCTGCAGTCTCTTCAGCATTCTTCTCCTTTTCTGCCTGCGCGGCCGCCTGTTTCGCCGCCGATTGCCTCTTCTTTCTTAAGCAGATGACCGTGTGCTTAGTTAACGAATGCTCGTTCGGAAACACCATGTAGCACAGATTGCATTCATGTATGATGTCCTTAGTGGACAGCGAGCTCTTGACGCTTTTCTGATCGTCTGATTTCTCCGAACTCGTCTCTAGATGTTGTTCTTTGTGCTCGATCAAGTGGTGCAGCTTGCGGAAGGTTTTCTTGCAGATGTCGCAGTGCGGAGGCGGCGTGGGCTTGTCGGGAGTGACCTGCGTGACAGAGTTGGACCGCTGGCGGTTGATGCCATCGTGTGTCTCTCTGTGCTCAACGAGATGGTGAAGTTTCCTGAACGACTTGTCGCAGGGCTCGCAGCGGAAGCCAGCGCTCTGGTCCTCAGCCTTGGACTCCTGTGCTTTCGGGAGTTCCTTCTGCTCGGAAGAAGTCTTTCTGAGAGCTCTCGACGGCACCGGGTTGTGGATCAGCCGGTGCTGCACGAGATGGTGGAGCTTTCTGAACTCTTTCTTGCACGTCTCGCAGCTGAAGACGGATTTGTCGGCGGGCGGCGCCTCGCCGGGCGGCCGCTTGGGCTCCTCCTTGTGCTGCAGCCTGTGGCTGACAAGGTACGACAGCTGTCTGAAGGATTTACCGCAAATCTCGCAAACGAGACTCGACTTCGGGACCGATTTGGGCTTAATAGTCTTCCGGGGTTCCTTTTTCGCTTCGTCTTCTGATTCTTTGGGGTCCTCGACGGGGATAACGTCGTCGCTGGAGCTCGACTTGGGGTTAGAATCGTCTGATTTTCGTTTCCGAGACGGGCGGAGGGGAGAGTCGGAGTCGTCGTCATCATCGTCATCGTGGTCCCGCGAAGCCCTGGCGCGGCGCGGGCTGCGCTTGCCGGAGCCCGAGCGGCTGGGCGAGGGCCCCGTACAGTGCTTCACATGCTTGAACACCACGTTCTCCGACCGGAACAGCTTGCTGCAGATGGGGCAGACTATGTTCTCGTTTATCTTTCCCATGGTCCAGTTCTCCTTGATGAGGGCTTCGTCGTCCGTGGAATCTTCGGAGCTGGAGTCGCGGATGAGGCGAGGCTTCTTCTGTGGACTGGGAGCCTTGGCGGCCCCGGGTGAGGCGCCAGGCGGGGCGCTAGGAGAGACGCCGGGCGAGGCTCCGGGCGGGGGATGCTTGCGAGGCCGGCCGCGGCCGCGTTTGACCGGCGTGCCCGCGGCGGGACTGTCCGCGGGGCTAGCCGTGGGATTGTCCGCGGGAGGAGCGCTATTGCCAGCGTTTAGATGTTCCGCCTGGTTCTCCAGAAGTTCAGCCGCTTTCACCAAGTTGTCGATCGCCGACGCCGGGTCGCTACGCATCGGTGGAGCAGCAGGGTTCGGTGGAGCGGCAGAGGGAACTATCTTAAGGGACGGGTCAGTCGCGTCTTCGCCTCGGGGAGCACTCCGCCCGAGCAGATAAGACTTCTTCGGGACGAGATTCTTTATCTTTTCAGGTCGATCGTCGACCCGTCGCTTCTTTTTCGGGGACACCTCTATGCCCAGATCTCCAGGTTCAATTAGTTCCAAGTCAGGCGTCTCGACGGGGGTGAGGACCTGTTTTCTCTGGTGCTTGGTCTTAGTGCGGGAATCATCCTGAGCTCGGACATCGTCGATGGCATCCAGGATATCAGAGTCGAGGGAGTCGCCAGTACCCGTGGTTAGAGCGTCGAGCGGTCGCGCGGGCGACAAGTCACGACCCGCTACGTCCAATGTCGCGGGCAAAAACTCCGTGTTCGCATCTAAATAGACCACCTTCACAGGTTTGTCTTCGATGATAGTGATCGGGCTCTCTATATGCCTTTTTGCGGTCAACGCCGTCTGGTAAGCCATCTGGAGTTTCGTCTGATACTGCTTGCTTGGTACCTCTGCGATAGGCACATGTTTGGCCGCGCCCTTGCTCGGGTATTGGCGGAGTGGCTGGTGCTTTAGCGGAGACTTCGCTTTGGCTTCAGCGAGCATCTGCTCGTTTCGCGAGATTTTCTTAGGAGGCACGGTTCGCGGCACGACGGTTTGTACCACTTGGTGCGCATCCGTGACGGTCAGGCAGTTTTCGTAAGTAACCGAATTACGTCGTACAAATTTGTCGAACTCTTTCTCGGTTATTATCTTGTCTTTCTTTGTAGCTTCTGCCTTTTTGTCCTGCTCTGGAACTAATCTTTCAGTGGGTTTCGATGAAACCGTGCTCGAGGAGGATTTTTTATCTCTCGTAGCGTCATGGTTGACGATGTCATCAACGCAATCCTTCAGTTTTTGCTGAGATTTCGTGAGGGGCAAGAGGTTGGGAATCTTGCTTGATTTTTGCGGTGCAGTTTGAGCGTCTATCTTCGCCGAAGCTTCAACCGTATACGGCCGCGGCAGTTCGTGCGGCGGTCTCTCCACAAATGGGATGCCGTGCAACTCATTCATCTGCATTTCAATGGCATCCAAGAGAGTGGGCTGAACGCCATCTTGCTCAGCTTTCTTTTCACTCGACTCGGAAGCAACGTCTTCTGTTGCAGTCGTTTTTACATCGTCCGTAGTTTTACCAGTCACCGCCCGGTTTATTATGCCTTCAATAGTTTTGTCTATCACATCTTGGTTATAGATTTCTTTTCTTTGATTTTCCTGTTTAGTAGTGCTAGTTACTGTGGCAGAAGGCTCAGGTTGTACTTTTTGGAGAGTTATATCTGGCTGAACTGGTTTTTTGTTCAGTACAGGTTTCGGTTTAACCACAGTTTCCTCAGCTTTCACAGGCACTTTACTGTCAGGCTTAGATACAATCTTAGGCGCAAACACAGTTTCATTTTTTACATTGGTCTTTTGAAGAGACTCCTGTACTTTAACACTTGCATTGTATGTTTGTCGCTGACTATCAATCTTTTTGAGCACATCTCTTCTGTTCAGGTCATTTGCTTGTTTTAATTGGTTGGCATTAGAAGTATTTACTGGCACTTTGGACTCTTTGATTTTATTCAAAAAGTCTTGTCGGTTTGCTTCAGTCCACTTTCCAAAAGGCACAGGTGCATGATTGTTATTGATTGACTTTGGTTTTGCAGTAACTGAACCTTGTTTCGCCAGATCCGGTTTATGATTAATTTCTGTTTTCCTTTCAATCGCACTTGGAACTATTGGTTTCATGTCAGATTTTAAAATAATTGGCTTGACTAGAATTGGAGTATTTTTTGGAATATTTGATGGATTTTGTTCTTTATGAGGCACTATAGATGATACTTTACTGAATATTGTAGCAGATTTGGTAATTTTAGCATCTTTGTCTTTCGGAATTGAACTTTCCACTTTTTCTGTATTCTTAGCCACACTATTTAGCGTCGAAGGCGTTGCCTCTACCTTACGAATCGGCATCTGGGTCTCTATTAGCGATTTCGCCAATGTTTTTCCAGAGGGAACAACTGGCAGTTTAATTGTTGCTTCTGGGATATGCATTTTTACATCGGCAGGTTTAATTTTAGACATTGTTTTATCAGATACAGCATTAACCGATTCACTAATTGTATCTTTAGATGGTAATTTAACTTTTTCTTTAACATCATTTAATTGTGTATTGTCAACCTTCGGATCTTCAGTTTCCGATTTATTGGAATTTTCAGGTTTATCAGGTTTACTATCTAAATTCTTCAATTGTTCTGAAGTTTCAATAAGTTTATTAGTGCTCGAAACTGGTTTTTCTTTATTTGATTCTTTTACTTGAGGCTCTTCAATGACCTTTACTGCACTTACAAGAGGCAGTGTATCTTTAATATTTTTGTCTTTTGGCTCTTCAATTTTGGTCGCAACTTCTACGTCGTTTTTAATTTGCGTCGATGGTTTTTCTACATCGTTATTGATTTGCGTCGATGGTTTTTCTACATCGTTTTTAATTTCCGTCGATGGTTCCGTGGTTGATGTAGAAACATCAATTTTACTTGAGTTAGACATGATAGATGGATCTTCTACGACCTCTTCAATTATGAGATTATTTTCATCAGCATCCATTTCTTCTAATTCAATTATTTCCATAGGCACAATCTCAGCTACTGATTTTGTTTTCTCATTTTCAGTTGTTATAATATTATTAACTAAAGGTTCAGTTGGGATTTCCTTTACATTGTCATTCCTCTTGTCGATATCCTGCTTAGTCTCTTGAGTTTGACTCAATGCTACTGTTGCGTCACTTTTATTGCTAATTTCAATATTGTTGCTGAGCTCAATATTGCTATCAACACTTTTTGATAACTCACCTAACTCTTTTTCTTTTTCTTCTACCTTATTATCACTTAGTAATGTTTCAGTTTTACCAAAATTAGAAGACGATATACCAGATACCTCTTCTTTCTCTTGTTCCTTGCTATCAGATGATAACTTTATTTCTGCATCTGCAGGTTCAACCACTTTCGGTTCATCAATCACTAATTCCTTAACTTCATTAACATTTGGCTCATGGGGCATTATGGCTGTGTCAATTTGATCTTCATTTGATTTACTCTCAATGATTTCTATGTCGTTTTTGCTTTTATCTTCGTTATCAATTAAATCTTTATTTGTTTCTTTGATGTCTGCTGACGAGACCGCACTGCTAACATCTTTAGTGGGCAGTTCCTTATCTAACGGTTTATGAATTTCTATTGCATCAACCGATTTTTCCGGGCTTGATATCTCCTTACATTTAGTTGGTGTCTCTAAATTCTTCTGTTTACTACTGTCTGTGTGAACTTCAATAGTCTTCTTATTATTATCTGAATGCCTGCTGGGGTGCAATTTTTGGTCAACCATTGTTTTAGTGAGTGGAATACCTTCTTTGTTAGGTGTAGAATGATATGCCATAAGGGGAGACTTTCGAGACTCACTGATTTTGACCATTTTGCCGTTTAAGTTTAGTTCTGTTTTGGCATCAATTTGCACCTCTTTATTTGATTCATTGTCTTGCTTTTTAGGAGTGACCATTGTAGGATCTATATCAGGGGAAGTAGTATTTTTGTCTACTACTTTGCTGCTACCTGGGTCACTGATCACCTTATTTATGTCTTTTATGGGAACATGCACGGCGCCCCGCTCAGCCGGCTTGCCTTCTTTAGTAGGCTGGAATTAGAAAAAGTAAAGTTTGATGAAACTTTCCGAGTTGATGATTGCCTCGGATAAACATGTACAATCTCGTTGCTAGAATATTTGCGAAACTTACCACTTCTTTGGGTACTTCTATTTCGATTTCTTCATATACTTCTAAATTGCCTTCAGCATTTTCTCTGAAACAAAAAATTTAAAGTATTTTTTACATCAGATATATTATATCAGACTACTGTGTTTCCTTTTATCTGTTAAATAATAAAAAGCAGGCTGCATTGTTCAAGCCTTATTTCTATTATCATTACATTACTACTGCCTACAATTTTTTTTTTAATCAATGCAGGGGATTTTCGTTTTAACCATAACTAAATGAAGAAAGCATTTAATCATGATTGATTTTTGTTTTTGTTCTAGTTTTTGGATAAAAAAAAACTGTTTTACTGTGTGTGTATGTTTTGTGCAAGACGCGAAAAAAGAAAATATTTTGAAGAAAGATATTTTAGGCAACAGGCTAGCAACTTGTCACTATTATTCCTGCCAACTCAAAACCCAAAAAAATATGCTACAAGTGACCACGAAACGTGAAATGGTCATGGTTTTGTCCAAGTAGAGTTTCGTCTGCTCTGCCTACCCCGTTTGGGAATACAGGCGTGATGTACATATGTTACAAAAGTGTAATCAATTTTAAATAAGGTAAAATTTATAATCACTTCTGATATACATACATATGCATGAAATTTATATGTAATTAAATTTAAATTTCTATTTAATTTAATTAAAATTTTAATTTAATTAAAATTTTGATTTAATTAAATTCTAATTAATATTTGATTAAATTTAAATTTACATGTATAATTATATTTATACAATTTTAAATTTAAATTATTTTTTATTTAACACATTAGACACCGGCGATGGTGATACAGCGTCTGTGATCAAAAAAATCTTACTCCTATGCCAGTGACACATATTCGTGACCATGTTATTCGTACTCCTGACCTGACCACAATAATTTCGCCCGCCCGGCATAGCTTAAGGGCTCAGTGAAACACTGCCGGACACGAACATGTGAATTTATTAGTTTGTTTGTTAGAATTAATAAAAAATTTAAAACTTTGAAAGCAAATTAAAGACAAACATCTGGCACAGAATAGTTAATTTAAATTCAGCTTATTATTAACCCCTAGTGGAAAGAAGAATGTTATAAGTTAAGGTTGTGTGACAGAATGTTGTCAGTGGCATTAAAGTATTTAAAGTACATGAAAAGACAGATCTATTTTGAACAAAATATGACCAGCAGTATTTCCGAAAATGAGATTTAAAACAAAAAATACAGTAGATTTGTTAACAGATTTCAGATGTTACCAAATACAAATGTCAATGGTTTGATATGAGTGGACAACCTAGACATAAGTAAAAACAATAGGTATTAATGAAGCCGAAATCCCTTGTATGATTATGCTTGTAGGCTTAGTGTGGCAACATGTGTTATCTATTCTGACATCTCTAGTTAGGCAGCGATAGGTATAAGTCTATCTCCCACGCAACTCAGCCACTTTGCTGTGCTAATTTGGGTATAAAAAACACATACTTGCACAATGTACAGTCGCATGCAATAATATGTAGTCTGAGATCGAATTAGAGATCAAAAATGTGAACAAGCATGTTGCCATTGCTTTATTGTTATAAATCAATAAACTAAAAGTAGTTAAAAAATTAATACAATTAGTACAATTATATCAATTAGTAACAAAAAAGGTTGACTACATCTGGAATTTCACGTAGATATTGACAGTTGTTTGTTCACATTTTTGATCTCTAATTCGATCTCAGACTATAAACGTTTCCTAATTTCCAAAAATATGTACCCACACAAGGCATCATAATTAAGTATACAAATTCACATCATTTTGTATGGTGAATTTGTATACATAATTAAGATACGTTATGGGGATACATACTTTTGGAAATTAGGAAACGTTTACATATTATTGCACGCGACTGTATATTGAGAAACTGTTGATTTCAACAATTTTAATTTAATGGCAAATGTATAAGTTTATATTACTTTGGTAGTTTTCAACAACTAGTGGTTTTAAGTAGAATAAGTATGATTAAAAACTGCTAGCTTTGAAAAACTTGGTGTTTTTGTGTTATTTTGAGAATAAATTAACAGACACTGCTTAATTCTGATTTTGGAACAGAGACTCAATTAAAATAAACTGCACAATACACATTTTTAAATATAACTTACTATTAAAAATAAAGTTAGATTATCAGCAAACACACTTTATCCTGTTGTAACTGGACACTGGGCACTTTAGTAAAAAAAACTGTTTTAGTCACTAAAAACTTCTTGTTTGCTTTAAACACATGTGTTTCTAGACAAGTATACAAAATTACTGATTCAAACTACAATTCATGGCTACTTAAATAACTTATTAATGGTGATGGTAATGCCCTTAACTATCTCTAATGACAAAATAAATTTTGTTAGTGACTAAGGGAAAACCAATTAGTTTCACTCTAATACTCTCTAAGACAAAAGAAACAACTTAATGGTTGTAATATTTTTTATAAGCATCCAAAAAAGGAAGTTCTCAATTTATCTTTTGTTTTTATACTATGGGGAAAACAAACCAGAATAAGAGTCATCATGGAAAGGAATTATATTTATGGTAAGTCTGGCTGCAGATGCAATAATAACCAAGATATTTTACTTAATTGCAAATTTTTATGTTACTAATGTCTCATTTACTCACCTAACTTTAAGGAACTTGAAACTAGGTTGGTGCTGATCATCATCAATGATTTGCACAGCTGCCAGCTCCTCCTGACCCTCCTTCCGGTAAAGGTAGAGCCCGTTCCCAATGTTGATTGCATCAACATTCTTCCCATCAATCTGCAGCACCACTTCAGTCTCTTTACTCCCACCTATATCCTCAATAAGTGAACTCTCGCCTAAATTATCTTCTCCTTTAGGAAAAGCCAGATCAGAACTCTCTGGTGACTTCAAGCTCGGAGACTTGTCATCTATCTCAACATTGTCATCAATAACAAGCTCATTGCCATCGTACGAATTATCATTATCATCAAAGATGTTCACACCGCCTGACAGAATGTTGGCAGCCTCTATTTGTTTACCTATCTTGTAGTCCAACATGTCCTTTTTTCCAATAGGAGACAAGTTGGAAATCAAGCAGTCGTCGTTGAGGGCCGGGGGAGCGGTGGCGGTCGCGAGAGACACGTCTTTGGCGATATCGAATGATTCGTCCTCAGACAAAGAATAATATTTAGAGGGGGTGTCGTTAGCCGTGAGGAACGAGTCGCCGGGCGAGGAGCCGTCCAGCGAGGCGTCGCGCGAGCCTCCCGCGCCGCCTCGCAACTGCGTGAGCCTATCCATTTTCACACTTCATCTGCAAAAAATTAACACTGATTAATCATCACACCAATCCAATAAATAAATAAATCTGTTCCCGACTCCCCTCAGGGAAAACAAAAATGAAACGCTAGTGATGTCAAATTAGCACCCAGGTCAACAGCAGAGCATTATACGAAACATTAGTTATAGTTAGTGGGGCAAACGATAATGGAACTATGTGACACTTATGATAAACATCCGTCGAAATTGATCGTACCAAGTTAATATTTGTTAAGATAAGGTCTCAGTCAATTTGCGGTGGAAAAATCTGTGTTAGATATCTAATGATATGGAAGAATAATAATATTTTTGTAATAATTTACGTAAAACAACAATAATGAAACACATCGAAGTAAAGATGGACGCGAATTAGCAATGTTGCCGTTATTCAATACGTCAAAATGCGATTACGGGACTTTGCAATCTTAATCGAAACCAGCGAATCGATCGATTTTATTAAGTCGTCATGTATGCAGCTAAGCTGTAAACAAGAAAGTAATTTAAATTAGCCTACTTGTGCTTAACTCATAGTCATCACTTAGAGCTGTGTGGTGTGATATGATTTCACAGTCAATCTTTAAGGGATGTGAAAGTTTATTAATAAATGTACTGGATAAAAATAATCGATTCTAAACGATTATTATTTATGTATGTGGCAGCATTATTTTCCACCATGCCAAATTAAAACAAGCGTTTAAATTAATAGTCTCGAACACTCTCAAAACCTTTATTTATAAGACTATCTTTTTTAAGTTTAATGAAATTAAGTAAATTAAAATAATCTATTTCAAGTAAATGATCTAAATAGGCGATTTTGATGTTTTATCGATAATTCATAAATAAAATACACTGAACAAGGTAATGAAAATAGCACAAAGTAATTGTAACATTTCAACTTAAACTCTGTCAATGCCATGTTAAAAATGTCATTTGCAATCATTTCAGTTTGTTTGCGACGTTATTTCAAAAATCATTTTTTGTGATTGTGAGTTCTGTTTTGTTATTGGGGCTAGCCACGCCACCTTAATTAATTTGAGTAATTCAAATTAAGTGCCTATTAGAGTTGACGATGGCTCCACGTGAAACTGTAAAAGCGTCGCCGAAAATTCAACGCACAGTCTCGAAGACTAAAGCGAAGGCGTCCCCAATAACAACCATCAAGAAGACCGTGGTCACGAGGAAACTTGCGGAAGCGACTCCAGCCAAAGGTATGGCTTTCATTCAATAGTGCACTAGGAGTTATAAATAAAACTCCAGTTATCATTATCGTATTTTAATTTACAGTAAACAATGCAACAGTGAAAACTCGTAGTGCAGTTGCTGCTACTCCGAAGCCCAAAGAAACCAAGCCTGCTGTGCCCAGCAGTGTTACTAAGAGTGCCAAGAAGGTTCGAAAGCTGAAGAAAGCTCATTCTGGGGTCCCAGTTCCAGCCAAAATGCTACAAATGATGGGGAAACAATTACAATCTGTAGGGACACTATAATACCAGCATTTATGGTATTATTAAGTACTTTGTAGTCATATGTTAATTTTAGTTTTGTCTTACCACTTCATTGTCAAACAAAGTAACTTTAATCATATGTTTTTGCTTTTTTGGGGCTTAGTTAATTGAACATTGGGTACATTTTGTAAAGTAATCATTGTTTGGGATATATCTATGTGAAACCTACATGGATTATTCAAACATTGTAAGCACTAGGCTTTGTACAAAATAATGTGTGCACCAATTTGCCTTTCTGTATTATATGACACACAAATACCTTTTTAAACTGTATTTTGACAGTAGTGAAATGGTAAGACATTCATTTATTATTTTGTTTACTACTTGTGGTACCTGAGAAGTAAGATAAGGTGTTTGGCACTCAAATATGTGGACTATTACAAAAAATGCACTCCTTGCAGTAAATAACACATGTCTTGACAGTAAGAATAACCCTTGCTAAATATAATGTTAACCAGATAAGTTTTGAGACCCCCTGATAACTTATTATCAGTTGGCAGATCATCTCTTAAATAAAATCACCCTGGCTAGTTAGTTGGCAATATATTTTCTACTGGAAAAACTACTTTCTATTCAATAGAAAAAATCTTGCCTTTTGACTTGTCACAGATTGTACTAATTTCATAAATGCAAACCTAGTATTCATAGATTTGTGCAAATGTGTGTGTTTGTTGGTCTTTCATACAAAACATTTTGGAATTTAACAAAACTTTGCAATAAATTAGCTTAAACATCAGAATAGTATAATAAAAGTCCAAAGGCAAAAAAAATAAAATAAATTATAAGCACAGTCAGTAGCTATGCTTCTTGTTTTGAGTCTAGAATTTAAATGTTCAAATTCTTAGAGATTCTAAGTAGATCCAAGGCATTGTCACTAAAAGTGATAGGTTGCATCGAAACCACAATGATTTTACAGTTTTACCTTTGGATTACTGAGAAAATTCAAAGTTTGTTAAATGCCTAATTAAAATAGAGACAACACAGTAACTGAATAAGGATGATGCCTTAGTTTAGTGTGACTAGAAGTGCCACCTTAATTATTGGAAACCATCAATAAGTATGTGAACCATATGACAGGGATGTTCATTTTCCTGCCACTATATTGCCAGAGAAAGGACTGCACTCTAATACATTCCACATACTATATTATTCCTTATATGTATGTGTTATGCTGACATGCACTGTACTGTCAACCAAATAAGTAGTCTATTCCTTTTTAACAAGTTACTATCAAATTAATAAGTAGTAAATTCAAACTTTCATGTCTATGGCTGTATTGTTTTATAAAAATTGACAAATTTAGAGCGGTAGACAACATATTTGGCTGACAAACATACTATGGTATATGTTTGTACATGCATTGAAGGGTGTTACAATTTTCTTACAAAATGTAACTGTACGCCACTAAAGTGCCATATTCATCAGATTACTTCACATTTTCATTGTCATAGAAAACAAAACCCACCAAAGAAAAGTGTTTTGTAATTTCATGATAAAATTGGAGAATAAGAAACAAGTCAATGGAAAATTTTAGTTAATTAACTATTTGATGTCTGAATACTCTCACATTCTTACAAACGGCTTAGTTTCGAACTTCTAATTGCTATTATAAGTTTTGAAATGTGTCTTGTAATAATTTAACTAGTTACTGTATTCAAAATTACCATTTTTTTTTATTTTTCTTTTAAAATTTCTTACTATCTCGTTGAGGGTTGTACTAACCAAACATGAATAAAATTTAATCTTAAATAAGTCACTCTTACTCATTTTTTTCACATGAAAAATTGATTTACTTGTGAGTAAAGGGACTTATTCTGTGACTACATTTTAAGCTCGTTTGGTTGAAAACACCCTTAGTGGTTGGTCTACTTGCCTTAGGCCAGTGCCGCACTGCTGCCGTCGCCGCTTGCAGCACGAAGGCTGACCAATCACGTGCACGGGCGGTGATTGTGGATTGGTTCCTTAGTGATCAAATGCGCGGCGATTGGGGTGCTAGTGTGGCATAGCCGACGTAGTTAAGCAATTAACGCTTTTAGTCTAGTTACATATTCGTACTATTATGGAGAACTTACTTTGGAAGATTATATTTTATAATTATAATTCAAATTATGACGTCGTAAATCTATGACAATACATTTTTAAGCTAATACATTGTTTTGTTTACCTATTCACCAAATCCGAACAAAAATCGTTATAAAAAGTACTTTCTTCTGTGGTGCCTCTCCATTTCTTCCGTGGATGTCCTAAGGAAATGGATTTAAGTATGCTTTGAGCGACAGGCTGACAACCTGTCACTATTATACGTCTTCCAACTGTTTTAAAAGCTTAAATAATGCTAGAAGTGGTAAATAAACGAGAAACATCATGGTCTCGTCTATGTCACATTTTGTGTGCTCTGCCTACCCCAGTCGTGATTGATTGTCCTTCACTTAAAAAATATTTAGGTATGAATGGAAACTTGATGTGTGTATGTATCTATACTGCCTATACCTACTAACTTAAATTACGGCGCTCAAGCTCAAAGTTGATCACTATATGAGTCGCAAAAGACTATCTTATAAAATACGGATAACTCGCGTTTTAAATCGAGTTTAGGTCGACATGTTTAATGTCGCAAAAGACTAGACTGAAAGCTTATCAAAGAGCATTACATTAGGTATTTTCTCGTTTCGTTGAATGCACCCAGGCGCGTAACTCAACGTGCAATGGCAGCGAAATTTTGTATGGAAAAGTATATGATTTCGCCGGCTTTGTGTTAGCTCTTATACCTTATCGGTTTAGGTAGTTAAAACAATATAAACAATCTTGACATGTCTTTTTGTTAAAATACACAGTCTAAAAATAAAAGTCGTTACACTATACAATTCAATTATGAAAGTAAATGATTTTTTCATACCTTAATTGTAAAATGTAAAGTTTTCGATTTATAAAGTGTACGTTTAAATAAAAAGACACGTCAAGATTGTTTACATTGTTTTAACTACCTAAACCGATAAGGTATAATTGTATCCACGTTAGTATCTTTATTGTCCTTTGCCCGGCAACATGGCTGTCTACAACAGCGGCAAGTGCTAGTCTGGCTAGGTATTAGCATGCGTGCTTAGGTCTCGTTTTACGAGTGCCGCTGTCTGGGCTGGCCTGTCAGGGTGACGAAGATTTATGATCGGAGTTAGGCGCTCCAGCGGTGCTCTGCTATAGCTAAGCTAGGACCGCACCATTTGAGTTACAGTATTCCGAAGAAACTAAATCACATCGGTTGTTACCGTCTGCGCCGAGAAGCGCAGAACGATATCCGAGAGTAGCCGAACGAGTAACTTATCTATATTGAACTTTATTTACAAACGTTCTGGGCACAATTTTGCTTGCTATGCACACACTTTAGTTCGGCTACTCGACGCATTTGGCGCTGGGGTGCTAGACATTCTGCCATGAGTCATCTGTCTGAGACTTCAATGAATAACCAAAACCAATCACAACGCCCGCGAAAAAATCTCTTTTATCATTGGTAGATCAAGTTTCTCGCGCCACAAAACTGATCTATTACGCAGGTACCTACATCGTGGAGCATTCCTTGTATGGTAATACTGTAATTAAGTAAAAACTTTATTGTAATGTAGCGCCCGAGCGCCATCTACCGTCGGATAGCTGAACTAAACAGTCCTACATAGCATCAACGAAGTTTCGAACATCGGTTACATAATAACTTCCAACTTTCTCTCTGTGGACTTCGGTCCCCAGGCATAACATCTGCCTGGAGAGAGATTTCTCTATTGGATGAGTCTTTCCCGCAAATCAATTGGTTCGGGTGAACATGACGTAGGTACAAAAGGACCCGTCCTCAACGCTACACCAAAAGCAAAGCCAAAAATCATCAAATCATCATTTTCAACCTGAACCTCAATGGCGTTAAATGTAAAAAGTAAGGCACTTAGTAAGTATATTAGGTAAAAAATAAAACAAAGTAGGTACTTAGGTATAAAACACATTTATTTATTTTTACGAAAACTTATTTCATCTTTCTCCACCAGCCTTAGCACACCTATCATTTATCCCGTACGTTAAGAAAACATTTGACATCACTTTCTTTAAAGCTTAGTTAGAGATAGCAGATTACGTTAACTTAGCGATGTTCCGCAGCGGTCCTGTCTTTAATGGACGCATATTGCTTTAAATACTTAAGTCGGTTACATCATAACTATTAGTGAAGTATCGTTATAAACACTACCTAAACCGTAGTTTAGGAAGATGATAAAAACTGAATATTGTTTGATAGAGTCCTAGGTTAAGGGGGATAAATATTGAAGTCGATTTGGACTTACACCTAGATATTATTGAAAGTCCAAAACAGACGAGCGAGTGAGTAGGTAGGTACGGATGCGTGTTTTATTCAGCTTTTTCATTTCGACCCCAAAGTGTTAGAACTTAGGTACTCGCCCGGACGAGATTTGTGGAAAACAATCCTAAGCTAAGTAAGGTAAATGTCCCCTTCATCGGCAGTGCCGTTTCATCGGCAGTTACACATTTTAGGCTCTAAGTGTACAGTTTATGATATA
>BHDV01065577.1:64325-78670 GCA_005406045.1 Adoxophyes honmai
GCGTATTCAAATAATTCTGAGATCTCTTCTGTGTCATTCCAAACTTAATGCGAGCGAAGCCGCGGGCAAAAGCTAGTAATAAATATGAGAGAATCACGAAAATTTTACCATTTCATGAGTATTTAACGCATTTAATCGCGGTCCATCCGCGGATGTGAACTACGCAATACCTAATCACAAAAGTTTTTTTTTATCCTTGCACGGCAGATTTTCAAGTAGGTACAGCGAAAATAGCACAATAATTTTTCGCCTGCCAAACACGGATTTCACACCTCAAAATACAGCTTCGCATCCAGAAATGTTTCATTTCTTTCCTGATTTTTAATTGGGCTAAAAATCTATAATCTAATTGCACACTGCGGGCACAGTCGAATTATTTAGAGCAACTCGAAAATCATTCAAATCTACCTAAATACCTGATACAATTCATGCGCCTGGCAATGCGGGCGTTATATTTCATATTCACTGTATTAATTTGATTCTAATAACAAAATAATTAAAAACCATAGTTATCTACACTTGGCTGGTTTTCTAATTGTACTACTGAACGAGTCTGGGCCAGGGACTTTTCAAAACAATTTTGATCTCATATGTAGCCTAGCCCACCCCGCCCGAAATAATAATGAATTAGCCCGATGTATAGTCGTGGTAGCTCAGCGGTTCGACCTGTGGCCTCTCAAGCAGAGGGTCGTGGGTTCAAACCCCGGGCTCCGCACCTCTGAATTTTTCGGAATTTATGTGCAATATCAAATTTGATATTTTTGATATTTCATATCACGAGCTATTCGGTGAAGGAAAACAGCGTGAGGAAAACTACACACAGCTACGAAGTAATTCAATGTTGTGTGTGAAGTTCCCAATCCCCACTGGGCCCGCGTGGGAACTATAGCCCAAGCCCTCTCATACCGAGAGGAGGCCTGTGCCCTGCAGTGGGACGTATACATATAGGCTGATGATGATGATGATGATGAGCCCGATGTAGCCCACCGGATTAGCAAGTCCAAGTGGCAATAGGCAGGCCACATTGCACGAAGAGCAGATGGCCGATGGGGTCGAAAAGTGCTTTAGTGGAGACCACGCACCAGCAAGCGCAGCGTAGGACGTCCACCTACAAGATGGACAGACGACTTGATAAAAGTCGCCGGAAAACGCTGGATGCAGGTCGCTTCCAACAGGTACTTATGAGTGTGGAAGTCTAAAGGCGAGGCCTATGTTCAGCAGTGGACGTCTTATGGCTGAAAGAAATGATAATGATGATGATGGCGTAGCTTAGTGAAAATGAAAATGTGTTAATGTACATTTCCAAGGTTGGATTCCAAGTGATTGCGACTGTGATGGTTTTATTCGAATTATTCGACTTCATAAATCACTCGAATGAACAAAGCAGATTAGATTAGTTAATAATTCGATTAGTAGTTTCGTTCGAGTCGTCATTCACCACTTAGTACCAACCGACTATGAACGAGTTGGAGTAAGCGGGCGTTTTCATTCGTTCCTTAATAATTACTAACTAGAAGTACATACATACATACATACATATTCTCACGCCTGTATTCCCAAAAGGGGTAGGCAGAGCACATGAATTCAAAAATCCAGTGCCACGTTTAGCAATTTCAGGGTAACCAGATAGTTAAACGTGAGATTGTAGTGACAGGTTGCTAGCCCATCGCCCACAATACAGAAACCCTTTCCCTAAGTCGCCTCTTACGACACCCACGGGAAGAAAAGGGGGAGGTGCTATTCTAACCCGGCACCACACGGCTAGAAGCTAATTAGAAGTAAGTCTTCTAAATAAATCTTACTTTCCAAACTATTAAAAAAAATAGGATGGACTGCTGAACGCTCAGTGTAAAGTGGCAATTGCACTTCGTTCACCACGTATCAAACTACGTCGGTTAACGAACGTCATCGTTACACTTACCTGTCCGCCGGCCGCCGTCACCTAGCCAGCCGACTTAGCACAGCAAGGCGCGAGATATACTAGATAGCGAGATAGACTGTACCCGTCACTGTCTAACTAGAGACGACAGAAAATGACAGGTAGACTATCCCGCGCGCGAGACGATTAGAGCGTGTTGCCGTGCTAATCCTATACGCTGTGCTCGCCGAATGCAGCTAGCTATCGTTTTCTTTACACTTTTGTGGTCTAACTCAGTATATGTTGCGGTTTACTCAGTGTATTACCTACCTCTTAAATGATGATTTTTAGATTTTTAACACATTCAGAACCAAGGACCCGGCTCCCGGGTTCTTCAAAATATTCGCGAGATACCGAGAACCCGATAGCCGGGTTCATTTTGTACTACGCGGTTCCGCGCAGATGTTTTGATTTTAGGCTTGGTCATGAATGTGTTAATTCTATATCTAATTATTATTTCTATTCTAAAATTACAGACATTTCCGTTGTATCAGTTCGACGTAAGTATTATAAGTACACAGGTTGAACGGCTCAGTTAGGTACTCTCTGTTTTTTATTTTCAGACATCTTCATTTATTCTCAAGGTTTTCGAAATCATGTTTATCCTTCACCGCGCAAATCGTCTTGCACAGCATAGCGAGAGCCTAGTCGCGCACAAGATAGGCTGTCCCTGTCATTCTTTAACTAAAGACGTCATCAGTGGCGTAGCTAGGGGGGGGGGCGCCCCGAGTGTCACCCTCTGAGGGGTGACACCCGGCTGTGAACTTTAAAGATAGTCAATGAAAAATTAAAAAAGATAAAAAAAACATGTGGTCACACTGTCGGTAAATAAATATGAATCATAATATTTTTTTATTTTAACCGTTTCTATCGAATTCTAGGGGGGGGACACCTACAATATCCGCCCCGGGTGTCACCCATGCTAGCTACGCCACTGGACGTCATAAGCTGAGAGGTAGCCTGTCACGCGAGCCTACTTACGCGTTTTGCCGTGCCTACTTACATGTTGACGAAATACAAACCCTTTCACCCTTTTTCCAATCTTCCTTCCTTTCCTTTTAATTGTCCTTTTAATTTTTACGCGTTATCTCGTCTTTGCCCAGAGTGTACAAACCGACACTTCATTCTCAATTTAAAGGTCATCGCACCCTTCCTGGAAGAAAGCAATAACTGAAAAAAACCAAGTTTAAAGAAAGCCATGACTATTTCACGTTTCTCAGCCACTTCTAGAGTTTTTCAGGGTGACAAGATGCCAGTCTGTCACCTAAAGCATACCTAAACCTATTTATTTGTTACACTAGTGCCGTTACCTTACAAAGCTCTCCATCAATCTCTTCATAGCAAGCTTTTGCCTCTTCGTTTTCATAGTAAACTTCTTATCCGCTTCATAAACCGTCCCAATAGCAATGTCACTCGAATTTCTTCCTTCCTTCGTCTCTTTCTCTTCATCACTCCGTCCTCGGTGAAGGAAATCTTCAATGTTTTGATCTGATTTTAACAACGAGTATAATATCATCTTTTTACTACAAATACCTGCTACCTGGCAAAAATCTCATTTTCAGATATATTTTTCAATTTAATGTTTGACCACCTGTTTACTTATTAAAACCTGTAATAAATATCCTTGTTTTTGAAATAAGGGCATTTTTACAGGTTTTTATAGAAAAAAGTCTTCAAACGTTAAAATGAGCCACAAAATGAGATTTTGCAGATAGCACGTACTTGCAGTAATAGGACGATATTCCTTGAAACCCATGACTATTTTTACTCGCGTTTTAAAGTTAACCCGTAACTTCCTAGTACTTTCAAGTTCCGCAACCGCATTGCATGGAGTTCGCTTCGGTTATGAAGAAAGATCACCACTACATTATACAGGAACCATTGTTACAGCATGTTATGGTTCGCAATGTTTATTATTTTGTCTAATCAATGATATTTAAATAGCCGGCCGAATAAATTGCATCACCGGAGCGATGACAATAGCCTTAAGGGATCATCCGTGTTCTAACACTGCGAATGTCCACGGGGTAATTGGGTGTTTTTTTATGTTCCATTTTAGGTAATCGGGAACTTTATAGCCTCATAGCGTCCTGAATTTGGCTGGTGTCGGGTTTAGAATAACAACTCTCAATTTCTTCACATCCACGGAAAAGGTATATTTCAGGCGTTAGTCTAACTATCGACGTTTTAATTTTCTCAAAATGATGTTATTTATAAATAGGTATAATTACCTACGCTGAATCCGGTCGCTACGTGACAGGCTTAGCCTAGTGTGGGACCACCAGGAATTTTGCTATCTTTTGTAAATGTCTTCGTTTTAAATAAAACATTTTATATTTTACTAACTTTTGCCCGCGGCTCCGCTCGCGTTAAATTCGGGGTATCACAGAAGAGATAGCACACATGTCATACCAATTTTATAACTTTCTACATTGAAAACTTCCACTCCTCACTTTAGGGAATTGGGGGGTTTTGAAGAGACAAAATGTAGCCTATGTCACTCTCCATGCCCTAAACTATCTCTACCTAAAAAATCACGTCAATCCATCGCTCCGTTTAGCCGTGAAAGACGGACAAACAAACAAACAAACAAATAAACAAACAAACACACTTTCACATTTATATATTGGTACGGATTTTTAATTTGACCAGTTTTTACACATAATAATGTAAAATCCTTGACTCCGTGTATTGTCGGGATTAGAATAACACCATTAATACCTCTCCATTTCACCAGTAGATGTCGTAAGAGGCGACTTAGGAATTAGGTTAAGGAGCGACAGGCTAACAACCCGTCACTAATAAAATTAGCTCAAAACCTAAAAAAAATATCCTAGAAGTGGCCACTAAACGAGAAATAGTTATGGTTTTGTCTATGTAGCGTTTTATCTGATCTGCCTAATCTATTTGGGAATACAGGCGTGATGTACAGTCAAAGAATTTGATAACTGTGCCACTTTGTACCTTTTTACATGAAATGTCACTGTGACATATTATACTATCAACTAATAAAAGCAAAATTATTTTACTATGAAAAGGTTCAAAGTGGCACATGTATCAATTTCCTTGACTGTACTCTATGTAACGTAAAAATCATATTATTATCTGTATTCCAAAAGGAGGTAAGCAAAGCACAGCAAACGAAATGTTACATATTTCGAACATGAAACTACGGTGAGACTCACTCATCTTGACAAATACGTATCACTCACGTCTTAAGTCGAGTTTGGCATGTTTCGGGCTGCTGCCAAACGCACAAAGCGCGCCACAGCTCTGTTTGCGCGACTGCTCGTGTTCGACGAAACTAATATCGGCACACGACTACCTTCGTTACTATCGTAATTTAAGCTGCATCAACAACAGCTGTTGATGCAGTACAGAAGCCAACACCGTCTTCTGTTTTCGAAGCATGTCGAGTTAAATTCGACTTAAGACGTGAGTTATCCGTATTTTACATAGACCAATTCGCTATTTTGCCATTGAGATCCACTTTTAGCAATGGATTTAAAATTAACGAAAAGTTCCTACGTGGTGTCCATAGAATAGCACCTCTCCATTCCACGGATGCCGTATGAGCCGACTAATAAATAGGTCTATGTTTTATGGTTATGTAGGTCACAATTATAACACACCCTGTCCCAATTATACCTGTTCTATCTGTTTTTAAACGGTTTTACTTAGCTTACCCCGTTTGTTTAGTCTTTGTTCTTTGTTGGTTCTAATTTAGAAATTGAAATTTCATCCACTTTCCGTCAACTGATTGATCTTAAATTTGGTACACATTTTTAGTTTTGGTGACAATACAATAATGAATATTAATTGTTATTGCAAATTCAAAATGGCCGCCGCTACAATATGGCGGATAGACTATTTCTTATCAACTCCATCGATATGGGTATCATTTGAAAGGTCTTTCCAAGGAGAATACAGTGCACTATATCAAATATAAAAAAAAAAAAACTAAAAACTAAAAAAAAAAGTAAACACAAACCTTTAAATAAAATGGTTTTATATACATTGATTAGAGTAAAATAAAACCGTTTTACTCATATTTTTTTTTTACTTTTTTTTTTCAAACCTAAAATCATGCTAGAGGTGGCTGCGAAGCATGAAATAGTGTTAATCATAGTCTTGTCTACGTCTCGGTTTGTGTTCTCTGCCTACCCTAGGTGGGAAAACAGGCGTGATTGTATGTATTTAAAAAGTGGTAAAATAGTGACCCGCTTTAATTAACACATCTAGTAATTTAGAGTAGGTATACCATGACTAATGGCACAAGTAACAATGAGTGGTTAATTTGGATATGGTTACTGAGTATATGCGATAAGTAAGATTTACCTAAATGAGAAGGTTTAAAGGAAATCGAGTAGCCGGTTGAGCACAACAGTGAGTGTCGCTGTCAAAAATCGATCTGGGTTCATTTAAATTGGCTATCCCTGCTCTTAAGGGATAACATAACGCCCCACCTTTAAACTCTCAATTTCACTGAAAAAGAAATTAAGAAAGAAATGTATTAACAGAAATTTGTGACAGATAAAATATTTTTGTTTAACTTATCTATCTAATAAATAAATTGTCGCTTAATGCACTGAAACCTCTCGCGGCTCTATCCAAGCGCAAGGAAGCTACCAAGGTGCGTTTTTATCCCAACATCGAGCCCAGGGAAGCCTACGAGCATTGGAGGGTTATTTCTCACAGTGGTGACGCTTCAGCCCATTGAAAACGGACCGTACAAGAAGTCCACATGTAGTATATAAACGCCGGGCGGCGAGGCAACGGCATCGAGTGCTCGCTCAATCTACGTTCAACATCCAGTGCAGTGAACATGAATTCACAAGTTATATTAGCTGTCATCGCCATTTTGGCGGCAAATGGTGAGTGGTTAGATAAATAATTGTTAAAGTATATTAGAAAAAAAAACAAAGTTTATCCGCTGAGGTCTATTAAAGAAAACCGTTAAAAAAAGCTGTATGGCTTGTCGATGCATTTGTAATGACTGAAAAATATTATTTTAGTTAAATTCGTAGGAGGCGATTTTTTGCACAGTGATCCTTGTCACGAGTCAAAATAGAAATAACTTTTTTTTTTTTTTTAGATTAGCTAATTTATTTTCATTTAAATTCAATTTTATTCACGTGAAACCAACGCGATAATTCATAAAATAAAATAAAGAATAATTTATGCAACATATTGAAAATTCAAGACGAATTATTGTAATTATTTCCAGTATTACTTAGTCGTATTTTGTGTCTGTACGTTTTCATAGTTTTCCAAAAAAAATACAAGATATTATTGAACCATCACCTACCAAGTACCAAAATGAGTGCTTCAGAAGCTCTTTATACTCATTATTTTATAAACAAGTCATAAAGAAATGATATACGTTTTATTATAAGTTAAAAATATCTTGTGCTGCGATTATTCTGACGCTAACGCTAACGTAAACAATAATAGTAATAAATACTACAAACAACAAATAATTTAAGCGAACATTTACTTGAAATAACTTTTGATACGGTGATACATGTAGTTGGTTTTAACACAATGATACAATTGGTTTTGCGACCCCTTAAGAAACGTGACTTAGCCACTTTCGTGAATAAGCCACCCTTGTAGCAGATGATTCTTAAATGAAAAAAAAAAATAGTTAAAGCAAATGTTACCTTTAGATAGCAAAATAAAGTTGTTAAAGTTGTTTCGTTCGATAATTGAAAATGAAAAGATGCGGGAAACATATTTACAAACATTATTGAAATAATTGAGCGACTATCGATTAGTGTTTGACGAATCGTTCATCACGTAACCGCAGTAAAGATATGCGAAACACTTGGTCTCTTCCTTTGCGCCGTTGAATCGCACAAACATCCGCCGAAACATTACTACTTTCCTTCATTTTAGTGTCAATACCACTAATGTTTGACCATGGGTCTAAATGGAACAAGATACTTTAGCGAGTAAATTAAAGACTCTATTAAAGTTACATGTGTAAAACTAAGTAACTACTCAGAATCTGGACAGGCAATTCATTAGGAAAATAGTATGTCGTGAATAACGATTGTTCATAAGCATTTTCACAAAGCGGAACATTTAAGGATTTTAAAAGTGAAATTTAATTGAGTCAACGCCATACCTTATAGGGTGACCGCACCAGTAATGGACATAGAACCAGTAATGGACAATGACTCTTATTTACTACCCACTAAGGAAATGTCATTTGTTTTACAACAGTCAATTCACAACTCTATGGTCTTTAAATTATGAATGAAGTGTCCATCACTGGTGCTTGTCAGCTTAAACCGTCCATAACTGGTGCCGTCACCCTAGTATAATAAAAAAACAATGCAAACTGGACGCTCTACTTAGAAACAGCTCCAGAAAAACTATCGAACGCAGTTTTTATCGTTCTCTTCAGATTAATCTGCTATAAATGTTCTAATAAGCAGTATCGCACGCCCAAATATGTTAACTACATCAGAGTGCACGCCCGGCATCATTTAGAGATAATCCACAGTAAGGCCGCTTTTATTTACTTATCCATCTCAAATGCATTAGATGCTTATCGTATGCGATAATTCAGATTCCGGAATCAGGAATCCGACATTGTCACGATTTAATCTATTATTAGATCTTCGTGAGACCTAGATAAGCATTTTTTAGTATCAAATCAAGTGGCACCAGTTCTCAAATATCATATGCACATTTTTTCGCCGTCTCGGTTTTTTGCGCATGACATGGCCTATGCTAAACATGCTATGACATGAGCATTATTGCTATTATTTCGTTGCATAATAATATCATATTACGTCAAACATCATTTACATACACCACTAATAACTGGATACGACCAACACTCTTATTAGGTACGTAGGTTACTACTATTACACGGGTAATTTCTAGTATCATACGTGCATTACAAAGATAGAGGCTCCTTGTCACAATAAATGTCTCTTACTAACTTGAACGAAGATTAATTGAAATGCTCACAGCTTCATTTTAAGGGTTAATTTTATGTGCCTATAAATTCAAGTATTTATTGGCTAGCATAATTTTCGTTGCATCGTTCTGCATGCGGTATTATTCAGAACGTTCAAAAATCGCTTTAAAAAGTCTTGATTAGCGATGATGGCGCGACCAGAATTGCAAATCGAGTTCTGGTTTTATTGAATTTCGTTTTTTCTTAACATGACTGCGCATTGACAGTCGAGTCACGCGCAGGGCCCATAGTTTACGAATCAACGTAGTCTTTTACTAATTTACGATCTGAAGAGGGGCTCATTATGCGATGTTAGTAGCCGACAAAACACATTCACCTAAATAGGTAGGTACAAGTTTTAATTTATTAAGTACAAAGATGTAACGATAAATCGGAGTTACAATACTACTCTGCAACAATGGCTGTTTTTAAACATTCTCCAAATGTTTTCCGCTCATTGAATTGATGTTTCCATAACACCGTATCTTGTTAATAAAATTTAGGTGTGATAAGATCATTCATTTATCTTACTGAACAGACTGTTTACATTTACACTGATTGTGCACCGATTATGGTCAATTTGACTTCCTCATGAAGAATAATGAGAGACAAACGAAATGGCACACAAAAAGGTCTCTTTCAAAGGAAGTATGGAATAATGCCTTCGTATTTTCGAATAAAAATTTATGAATGAACAATTCTGTGCGATTACAAGCGTTCTTGAATGGAATTCTTTAGAAAATTCATTTTCCCGCCTAGACATAAAACAATATAAACTTTTTCTAAACCACTCCTTGTTGCATTCTCTGTTCGCTTCGCACGCAAAAATGTAATAATGCTATAAACTAGGTACAGGAACGTTAAGGACCTACCCAATATTCATTTAAGGTCACGGTATGAACCTCTCGTTAAGAACACTTATCTTTTTCCAATTAGCTACCAATACGCACGTTTTTAAAACCTAATGTGATATTTAACTAACTGCATACCAGTTTGGATACAATTTTCTTTTAAGCGAAGAGTCGTTAACGATTGATAGTCATTGTCCAAAAGTTGTAATTGACGTATCAACAAAATTGTAGAAATACTTGGGATAAATGTTTATATCTAGAAACGATTGAATGATGTTTAGGTTAGGTACTTACATGCGACATACAGTCAAGGAACGCAACGAGTTCCAGTCAGCAGTAAGAATAATTGGATCGAGGGTCTCAATTCTTTTGCATCAACGCTCTCAGTCCGGTACAGATTATTCTTTATTAAAAATATTTAAGTATGGTAAGACCAGATTATTAATAGAGATACTACACCTACAAGTTATTTATTGTGCATGGTGGTCATTTCTTAGTGGCACCAAATGTGGGACCTGGGTCACCGTTACTCGTATGTGGGACACCCTAGACATTGGAAGGGTTAAAGTAATAGCTAAGTAAAAAATGTATAATACAGTTGAATAACGCCGGCGTTCCCATATGGGGTAGGCAAAAATATGAGTGGTTTACAAAAATAAATAATTAAGGGTTAATAAAATCAAAATTACGATGGCTCCTTTTGTGTAACGAAAGTTACCTATACAAAGTGTATGGGTACAAATTAATCAACGAACTTTTGTTTTTATTAAAGCCCTTAACTATGTGAATTTTTTTAAACGACTGATGACGTTTGTGGAGGAAGTTCTACTACTGGACAATAGGTGGCGCTAGGGTGCGTATTGCCTAATGTATTTGTGAAGGAAGTTCTGTTACTAAACGATAGATGGCGCTAGGGTGCATATTGCCTAATGTGTTTGGGCGTTGCAGTGTCCACCGCGCACGGCTGGGGCTACCGAGCGTCGGACCAGCGGCGCTGGGCGGTGCTGCACCCGGCCTGCGGCGGCCGCCAGCAGTCGCCCATCGCCATCGCGGCCCGCCAGGCCATCCCTATCTCTATCCCGGCCATGGAGCTCATCGGTTACCAGAACCCGCTGCCTGGACCTCTTACCATAACCAACAACGGCCATTCAGGTTAGCTTCTGCGATTTCTGCTGCCTTAGTACTTTGGAGAGCCTTGAGAACACTTCAATTGAGGCACGAGGGAGTTTTCAATTAGATAAGTTACGCACGTGATGATTACTTATCAAAATAAGCCATGGAGCTCATCGGTTACCAGAGCCTGCTGGACCTCCTAGCCTCCTACCATAAGACCATAACCAACAACGGGCACTCAGGTTTACTTCTGCGATTTATGTTGCCTTAGCACTTTCTGGTGCAATCACGTGTGGCGTCGTGGCATTGGGCTCGATTTAAACAAATTATAACCGTCAAACCAAATTAAATTCTAGAATATTTGAATATAATCAATTTACAGCCGGAATTAGGTATACTGCTAGCAGCATGCTTTCGTACATGTTACTCTTACGGTACTAACTAAGCTACACTTATAATATAAGGCGAAAAAATAAACGTCTGTAGTGGTGCGACCACCAGTCAGCCCATTTAATCAAATGAGAATGTGTAGTTTAGTCATCGAATAAGTCTCCCTTACCTAAATTTTCATATCAAAAATTGATTTACTCGCGGGCAATGAGTGATTTATCCAAGACTAAATTTTATTCTCGTTTGGACAAATCGGCCCTAAGAGATTTTAACTTCATTGGATTACATGTGGGATCAGTTGGAGTTAGAAAGATTACCGTTCATTCTGAGATCGGTACTTAATTAAACTTAAACCTCTAATTTCAGTTGCGCTTTCCATACCAAAGTACAGCTCTGAAGAAGAAAAGAAAGGCTTTCGTCTTCCGTACATATTCGGCGGTCCTTTAGACAACGAGTACGAAATAGAAGGCCTCCACTTCCACTGGGGAGACAAGAACAACCGTGGTTCAGAACACACCCTGAACGACATGAGGCTGCCTCTGGAAATGCACATAATCCACAGAAACAAAAAGTACAGGAATCTGGCTGAAGCGCTTCAGCATCCTGATGGTCTTTGCGTGCTTGCTTTCTTCTACCAGGTAATTATGACAGAAGCATAGTATTCAGGACAGTTTTGTGTCCAACAGTTGCCCAGTTTCGTAGTTCTAGCAACACAGGCATAAAGAGGCAACAGTGACAACGAACAGTTAGCCTGGATCTCGTCATATTAACTATCTCACATTGCGCTAACGAAGTCTTCAAATTAGAACGCATAATACAAGTTCTAATTCTCTTTCTTTGTATTTCGGTCTTCGTCAGTAGCTTGAAAAGAGATTTCTATTAAACGCTTCAGTCGTAAAAGTAAAATAGTCAGTTTATGTAACGTTTCGTATGATCTTCGGATCTTCCTACCACATTGCGTGACGTTTATATAACATTTGATAACCCTTTAAAACCTTCCAGGTGGTTGAATTCGACGCCAAACTGCTCACGCCCATAGTCAAGAACTTATCCGCCGTTGAGAATTACAACACCAGCATGCAGCTTCCCCATACCTTCTCCCTGTCCTCCATTCTGTCCGGTCTGGATACCGAACGTTTCTACACCTACAAGGGCTCTCTGACCACGCCTCCTTGCGCTGAAGCCGTCACGTGGGTCGTCTTCTCTGATTACCTCCCGATCTCAGTCTTCCAGGTAAGAAGATACTTTGATATACCTACGCCATATGCCCTGGTCTTCCATATCAATCGATAATGCAACGTCAAAGTTATTTCACAGATGGACAACTTCCGCGGCCTCCTCTCCAACCTGAACCTGCCTCTCGTGGACAACTTCAGGCAGCTCCAACCACTATTTGGGCGCAGAGTCTTCGTTCGTATAACATCGAAGAATCCGAAGTTCAAGAAGACCAAACTCCACTACTCCAAGTGGGACTGGGTCGGACACAAGAAGGCCGAAAACGACGTCGCCGAGTTCGACGACTAAATTCGGAACGTTCCCAATTTGAATTTGAATTTCCCACTAACCGAAGCTCACTCCTCCACTACGGGTATAGCGTACTGATACCAAATACTGATGTTATTGATATTTTTCCATTAGGTTGCGTGCACTGTATTATATTGTATATTTGTGTGAATAGTATTATAATGTTTAGGTATGTTAATAACGATAAATAAATGTGATAGATAATAAATTTCAGTTATTTTATTTCACTTAAACACAGTAGCTTTTTAGAATTTGGAACATAATTTACTAACTAAAAATCAATGCATAGATATATAAATAAAATACATAATAAATTAACACTAATATGAAGCACCTGAGCCTTCAATTAGTTACTGTAGTTGTCAGATCCAAACATAGACTGAAAGAAAAGAAAAACGAATCAATAATTGCATTTCGATACAAATTGATTAAAATATGTACATACCGTAAATAAAATCCACGCACGCTATTTACACTTTTAACACTATTAGTAATAGTAACACAAAGTTGCTGAAAAATAAAACATTCAAACACTTCACAACAAAATGTACAATTGCCCATGAAAGTTCACATCATTGTTAAGTATAAAAAACACGAAATGACAATACATTCAAATTTTGCTTTGAATTCATTCGGTCATTCAAATTCATTTCAATCCAATCATGTCTTCGACCAAACATGCAGACAAACGAAAACGAGTTAGGAAAATGAAACAATTCATTTGTTTAATACTTTTTAATATATTCTATTATACAACTTCAACAACTATAGGTACAAGGTTAAATGTATTTCAATAATTATTACATAATATTTCAATAATTAATTCTTTAAATAATCCTTATCATTGTATGGAACAACAGTTTGGAAAAGGGGAAATAAAATTGTGGAATGTATCAACTGATTCTGGTTTGGTCAGGCGATGGTGCAAATACTATAATAATGTCAGTAAGTGTCATATTATGTTCCATAAATACTTTTATGTCATATTGTTGATTAAGATTCTGTCATTATTATTAGTATTGGCTGCCAGCCCTTGGATTGCACTCGGAAAGGTCAAGTTCAGACATGTTAGTTTGTAGCTTATTTACAGGTGCCGTCTCAAACACAGGCACACACAGCATGCATTAGTTTAGGCTCAACGTACCAAGTCCTCGGGGTTGAACATGCCCTGTAAAGAAAAAAAAACGAATTATACTTTGTGCACATTACTTTAGAATTAAAGTACATATATCAAGCCTACATTCCTTAACCTCTCGTATGCTACGGAGCAGATCTGGTCCATTTTAAGGATATCTTTTTTATTTTTATTTTAATCACCATAATTTGAACAGAAGAGGCTCGAATGCAGTATATTTTTCATTTCCCGCCTACGAGGGGTTAAACTTGACATACTCAAAACCATGGCTGGGTAATTCTTGAGAATTATCGTTCCCCTGGCTATACTTATTTTAAAAAATATCGATCTATTTGCAACTAAATACGATTTTGATCAATGCGTAATAATGCCCCTTAAATAGGCACTACTTTCTGATAATTGTCGGCCGAATAGCCCAGCGGTTAGAGAACCTGACTGTGA
>BHDV01065578.1:0-24572 GCA_005406045.1 Adoxophyes honmai
ATCGTGTCGGTTTACGACTACGACGTCGTGTCGTGGACATGTGACCAGGCCCTAACAGTCGACCAAATGTGGTTCGGACCAAACCAGATTTGGTCGTCTGTTAGGGCTTGAAGGTTGAGAATTGGAGTTGAAATTCTGATAAAACAGGGCTATTAGGGCTATTCGATAGCTCAGTTGGTAGAGCGGTGGACTGTAGAATCATAGGTTCAAATCCGGTTCGAAAGAGTTCTTTTTGTATTTTTTTAATGCATGCTATAAAATATGTTAATTTTATTATATAATAAAATAAAATTAAATTAAATTTTTTCTTTTGAAAAATGGAACCATTCCATCAGTATTTTCTTATGACGTTGTCACGTTCAACCATCGTCCGTAAGCCGATTTTACAGACAACCGATTTTTTTCCATACTTCTGGAAAAGTGCTTACACTGGCAACATCGACCCTATTCAAGCCTATGTTAAAAACCTTCGATTTATTCGTTGTTGATAAACAATGAAGTTAAAATTTGAAGGTTAAAAAAGTATTTTTTTATTATTTTGGCTAACCTGAAAAGCGTGTGGTTTCCATTCCATTCTGTTTCAAACTGCTGTTACTAAAGTTAAATGTACTAGAGTGACGTTTGTTTTTGTTGAAACGAATTTAATGTAAAAGAAAAAAAATCAGTCATGGCGGAACCAAGGCTCGGGAAGGATGTGTCGAATGGTGCGGGAGACGAAAATGCCGAGTCGAAGGAACATGTTTACCTCGAAGAAACCTTTTATATTCTTTCCAAGAAAAATTCGGTGTTTCGTGTTCAACTTACGTCCAAAGGATTAACTTTAACAAAAGAAACAGATGGTAACTCGAAAGAGCAAACGATCTTGCTGCGCGACATAGTCGGTAGTAAATGCATGAGGAGTAAACGAAGGCGTCCGGGGGCTGGATCCTGTGTGTGCAGCTTCGTCAGCCACCAGCAGCTCAAGGTCGTAGAAGAAAACAGCGGCGACCTCGACGAGAACGACATCAGCGCCTACCTTTACATTTACGCGTATATTTTGAAGCGGAGCCGCCGTACGCTGAAGCGAGAGAGAACAACCATAACATTGCGGTTCAGATCCTTCGATAAATACGACGATAATAACAGAGAGGCGCAGAAATGGAGAGCAACAATAAAGTGTTTAATAGCGGGCCAGCCGATAACTTACGTTGCACCTGCGAGCGATAAGAAGCTGCTGATACTGTTGAATCCTAAATCGGGGCCTGGGAAAGCGCGGGAGCTGTTCCAGACGAAGGTGGCGCCAATATTACAGGAGGGGGAGGTTCCGTACGACCTTCACGTAACTAAGTACGCGCAATACGCGCGGGAATTTGTCCGCACGAGAAACGTTTACGGGTGGCGCGGAATCGTCGCGGTGGGCGGCGATGGTGTGCTATTCGAAGTCCTGAACGGCATGTTTGAGCGGCTGGACTGGCAGCAGGCGTTAGCAGAAGTGCCCCTCGCCATACTACCCTGTGGGTCTGGCAATGGCCTTGCCAGGACCATCTTTCATTTATACAAGTAAGTTTATTTTATTATTAAAAAAAACATTATTTTTCTCAACTTTTCTAAGTAGTATCTTGTAGTTATCTTGTCAGACTGAGTATAAATAGATAGTTGTCAGTGCAGCCAAAGCTCCCAGCGAGTGCTGTATGAATTTAAGTATTGAAATGACTTTCACTTTTGTTGCCCAAGTTATGTAAGCAATAGAAACAAAACAAGCTTGGGATAAAAACACAGCATAGCTGCAGCCACTTACTAACTGTATTCATTGAGATAAAATCATGCCTAACACATACTTAATACCTTTATTGTTATTTTCTTATATTATCTACTGCTTTATGATGATGAAGGTGTAACATAAGAAATAGTGGATCTATAATTTATTCATATAGATTAATAAAATTAATCTGCCAAGTTGATAACCTGGCTGTCAGATATAGTTACACTTTTAGTTTATTTAAATGTTACCTAATTAAAAACTATAAAATCATAGAATCTGATCGGATCTGAAGCTACAATTTATGTTTTAATGTTTTTGAATCTACCCATCTTTACTCATACTTACATGTTTACTTTTTGATGATTTTAATAGCTTAAAGAGAATCAAAATTACATTATTCTGTAATGTAACATAACATGTAAATATGGAATTCATGAATTATTTATTTCATTAAATTTTAAGTTAAATCAAGTGCCAATGTGCTGAAAAAATCATTAATTCAAGCAACTATTCACAGTATCATATCTACGTAACAAGTAAACATGTTAGTGATTATTTGCCATTACAAGGTGTATTTTTGTTGGCCAAACTGTTTTCCAAGGTCACGGTAACCTGAGACACCACATTTAGTGCTGATGTCATACCAATACAACAGCTGCGTCAGCTAAATTAAATATAGTATAGGTATGTTTTAGCTGAAAAATGTTTGCTACAGCAATCTCAAATTATGCAAACCAACATTCTTCATTAACATGTGAATGTCAAACATAAAAACTTGTAGAAGCACTAATGACCATGGAATGTGTCTTTTACAAAATATTAAAGAGTATTCTGGTAAATTCAAATTTGACTGTAAAGTCGGATAATGCGATACCTCCTACGTATACTGGTACAAGTGACAATTTTTCAGATTTTTTATTTTTTGTATTTTTGTGATTAATATGTCAAATTAATCACAAAAATTCAAAAAACCAAAAATCTGAAAAATTGTCACTTGTACCAGTATACGTAGGAGGTATCGAATGATGATTGACAACACTTTGAAACAAGATGTGGCTTGTCATATTGTTATTAAATTCACAAAACCTAGTACAAAACATAGTTCCTTGTTCATAACTTCATTTTCAATTGGAAACATAGTTGTTTGTATTTTAGTTTCTGTCATGATGTGCTCCCTCTTTGACTATATCATACATAATGGCTCTGCATCCCGTTTCTGATCACCCAGTGACTGATCACTAATCACCATGTGTGCACTCAGATTGATCACTCTGTAGGCCGCAATGGGGTGAATGGGGTGTGGAGCCAATGTCAGTAAGATGGGGACTTTAATGTGACTAATGATCAACCTGCTGTTTTCTGAACTTTCCTACACCAACACTTAGGCCGGCCACATAAATACGGAATTCCGTTTCGGAATCCCGATTCGGAATCTCTAAACCCGATTCGGAATCTCGAATCGGTCTGTCCGAACGCATTAAATCCATACGACATCTATAGACCAGCCACATACAGTCGGAATTTTTCCGTTCGGAATTCCGAACGGAAAGCTTCCGTCTGTATATGGCTGGTCCATAGGTTTATATGGATTGACTGTGTTCAATTTTCCGATTCGAGATTCCGAACGGAAAAATTCCGAATGTATGTGGCCGGCCTTAGAGTGGTTTGCTAGATAGACTACTTATACAGTGATAGGTTCAGTTTGTCTCGCGCGTGACTTGAATCGCGCCTTGCCATGCTAAGAGCTTGTTCACACTAGCTATTCTTTTCGGTGATTTTGGCGAGCACGCCGGCTCTAAAGCTGGCTGGTGTACGGTCGACCAAGAAAGTGGTCTACCACTTTTGACAAAAGTTTCTGTGAGATCAAAATTGTCACAAGGTTGACATTGTCACTGTCATAATATTATGGGGAGGGGAAATCGACCTTGTTGTTTCATGAGGTTCAAATGAATATCGATCTTGAGGGGGTAGACCAATTTCTTGGTCGACTGTACATACAATAAACATTTAGTATCGCAATTCTATGGATGCTGCAAAGCCATCTTTAGACCAATATAGGAGGCAAAAGTTGTGATGATGTCCATAATTATATTAAAGGATCTCATTGAACAACAAAATCATAGTGGCCATGGGTATTTTTGAGACATTCACACAAAAAGGGGTGTTGTTATAAGTTTAACATGCTTGTGTGTCTGCATGTCTGTATGTATGCAGTTTGAACAGAAATTCGTAAGTTCCTGCTTTCGCGGTTGCGATAATAAAGGAATTTTGCGCAGATAGAGTATACGACAACGTATACTAGCAGATTAAGCAGATGAAGAATAATTGCACTAATCCGATAAGGCGTTTGTATTGACACGACAGTCGTAAAACAGTATAAAATTCCGTCACAACTAAGTTCACTCTTACTTTAGTGGATACAAGCTGGTGACCGCGGCTACGCTCACGCTGAATGTTTATCTAAAACCATGCCCCGAAAATTACAAATATACGTACCATCGCGAACAGGGATTGTTGAGCCACTTACCTATGTTTGTAACTTGGTCGTGTAATACTAATCCGATAGCTGACATCTAGTCGGTCACATCGGTCATTGATTACACGTCTAAATTGCGAACAGCGGCAAGTGGCTCAACAAACCCGGTTCGTGAGTGTACATACAATGACGCATATGTTCCCAAATGGGGTAGACAGAGCAAACGAAACTCGAGGAAAAACCATAACTATTTCATGCTACGTCGCCGCTTCTAGCATAATTTTAGATTTGAAGCGGTATAATAGTGACAGGTTGCTAGCCTGTTGTTTAAAGCTTACCTAAACATATTTCCTTAGTCACCTCTTACGACATTAACAGAGGAAATGTAGAGGTGTTATTCTAACCGGAAGACCACACAGTCGGTACAATATTTATGGAGTTTTACACAAAATTTTTGTAGATAGTACGAGGAAAATTTATCGAGTATGTATTGAACTGAATCAGTCGAATTACTTTACCATCGAATTATCGAATTACATTACCTCATATCGTCATGCCACGTGTTCCTTGTGAATATTTATATTGTGAGCTATTACAAGATCTAACAGACCCTAGCGTTAATGTTACGCTTTTTGTCTTATTCCACGGACGCTCGGGACAAATGGCCATTTTAGCACTTTGACATCTATTTCCATGTCGATATATTGGGTCTTAACTCATGCTTAATTCTTAGTTTTTTTTTTTCAATAACTTTGAACTGCGATATTTTTGTTCTTAAAAAGGCCTATATTGTTTTAACTATATTTGTTACTTCTTTTACTGCTTGCGCGGGATCTCGAAGCTGAGCTGGGATTTCCTGTCGGAAATTGTATTCCCTATGTGTCAATTGGCCAACGAACCTACAAAATATTCGAGACTCCGTCATTGAGCTGTCGTGGGAGATGTCTGAAAATATGATGAAGAAAGCGTTGAAAAGTTCACACTTGCCATAACTGTACAAATACCGACTTAAAAGTGTACTGAAATTATGATAGACGCGAGACCAGAAAATAGTCTTGGTCTTGACTATGTACCGATTCTTTATTCTGCCTACCCCGTTTGGAAATACAGGCGTGATAAAGTGTACTTTTTATGGGGCCGTCCTGTATCTATAGTGTAATGCTTATACACAGGAAAAATACTGGACGTTTAGTCAGTTAGGTAGTTTAGTGGCGAAAACCGCTGGCGTCCCCTCCCCCTAACCTAGACCTAATCCCCCACATCCAGACCAATCTCCGGCCCGTCGTTATGGATTGCGTCCAAGTCGTCCTCGGTTGCCTTAGGTATCTAATTGAATCTATAGATTATACACAGACTTCTAACGAAATAGATACCGCGAGTTCCTGCACTTGTATGAAAACCAAACGTACGGTGGGCCAAGGAAGTGGTCTACCACTTTTGACAAAAGTTTCTATGAGATCAAAATTGTCACAAGGTTGACAATTGTCACTGTCATAATATTATGGCGAGGGGAAATTGACCTTGTTGTTTCATGAGGGTCAAATGAATATCGATCTTGAGGGGGTAAACCAATTTCTTGGTCGACTGTACCACTTTTTCTCTACCCACTGTAACGTCACATGAGCGCTTTAGTGACTGGAATTGTCAGTCCGGGTGAAACAATTCAAAGGTGACGCCGCCTTATTCAAGTTGTCCTGTCTCTAGGCAGTTAAACCTAATCTAAGTGGTACAAAACTAAATGAAATCGCATCAAACTAGGAGCATTGCTGTCCCTTTTGGCTCCCTTTTGGCACGCGAAGTACATACACTTGAGTCATGTATTTCGATATAAGTCTGTGAGATTATAGCATAGATAAATGGATACTATAGATATTCTTATGGCCCACGATTCCATTGCTAGGACTTAGTTTACCTAACAGCTTCCAGCAAAACCTGTTTCTTGATTGCGTTGACTCATGGCCAGCAAGCTTTATGTACCTGCCTTTTTTTCATTTTCCTTTAATTGAAAAAAAAACTTCATAATAAAAGAGCCTCTTGACCTTGCGGAACGTTACTGCGTGTATTGTATTTGTAAATATGACAACTTTAATTGACGATTATTAACGTGTCTTTATTAACTCTTAAAAGAGGCGTAGATTGTTTTTATGTAAATACAAACTGTAGAACCGTACAGTCTAACTAAATTATAGCCAGGCAGGGTTTTTACATAGGTTTATTCTTCGATTTTCCTTATAATTTGTAGACCTGTCTGATGGAAAATGGAGTAGTGATCGAAGGTATTAATTTGTATCTAATGTAGATATTCACACTTGTGAATTCTAAGATTTTCGAAACTCTGGTTATTGAGCCACCCTTCTGGAAAGGATTCTTCTATTTGAATCTTAGAAACCGGTTGAAATCTAGGCTCTAAAATATATAACATCCGGCTGAGCACGGCCATGCGCGTGGCGAATCCCGCGAGAGATACACCTGTAATTTTCTGACACTTCATGCGAGAGACACGGATGTAAGGAGTATAACTAGATTTAATTTTTGAGGTCGGGAACTTCATCTGATTACTCTACCGTTTAATTCACATGGATCGTCCTTAAAGTTAAAATCACAATCTGTGAGCCCAACACCTTCTTAATATTAAGCACATGGTCATATTGGGTAATATAAGTACAACGCAATTAATTTCGAAATAACTAATACACGATAGTCAGCCCCGTTTTACTTGTTTTGTTTAATCCAGTCTGAAATTAGTCTATTCGTGATAAGCGTAATCTAATCAGCACCGGGTAAATTCTTCATTGCGGGTATTGACTCGAAAGGTAATTCAATTTTACTCTTATCTAAGCATACGAATTGAAAAAGATATGGGTAGTAATAAGTTTGTTAATTAAGTAATAACATACAGTCATACATACATACAATCACGCCTATGTTCCCAAATGGGGTAGGGAAAGCACACGAAACGTGATTTAGACAAAACTATGATTATGACTATTAAAGGCTTCGCAGCCACATCCAGCATAATTTTAGATTTGAAAACTGGCGAAGTAATAACAGTATTTCTAATTCGCTAATATGTATACGTATTCTCCAATGCAGTAGGTAGAAAAAATTAAACGTTACACGGCTAATACCATTTCTTGCTTTCTCGCCGCTTTAAGCATAACCAAACAGTCTCATCTAAACCATTAAGTCTTTAAGTAAATGAAACCCTAATAGACTTCATCAGAGAGAACCTCTACAGAAAGACTTTAAAGACTGTATTGATAAGTATAAGGACAACTTACGTCATCTGTTAAATTAACTTTTTGTTCATGAGCTCGGCTTTTTTTTCTTCCGTCTTTCTGAGAGAACAGTGCTATTTTCAATTTTAAACAATTGAAGTCCTATTTGTCAAAATTCTTAAAAATGAAAGGACTTTCCGTTGAACAGAGAAAAATAATTGTGGACAAATATGTTCGCGAAAAGGGTATTACGATAAGAAAATTGGCAAAACTTGAAAACGTAAGCCGTTCAGCCGTACATAATGCCATCAAAAAATATGGTAGCGAGTTATCTTGAGTTAACAAGTCAAAAAACGGCAGACGCGTTGGTCCGTATAACACAAAATTGTATTTAAAAATACGCCAATGTTTTGAGAACAATCCCAGTATGTCCATCAGAGATGCGGCCAGAAAATTTAAAACTTCAATCGGAATGATACAAAGGGCTAAGAAGCACTACAACTTAAAAAGATACAGAAAACAAAAAAGGCCCAAACGTAGCATAAAACAAGCTGCTTCAGTAAAACCAAGGCTTCGAAAACTGTATAATAGCATTCCAACGAAGAAAACACAGTGCATTATCCAAGATGACGAAACATACCTAAAATTGGACTACAAGACACTTCGGGTCCCCCAATTTTACACCAAACAGAAAGGATAGGAACTTGAAGAATCCGTTACGTCATCTTTTGTGGAAAAGTTTGATTCTAAGGTCATGATTTGGCAAGCTATTTGCGAATAAGGGATAAAGTCAACCCCATTTGCTACGAACTTAACGATGGACACTGATACTTATATTAAAGATTGTTTACATAAGCGTATTTTGCCCATGATCTGAAAACATAAAGGGCCTACATTGTTTTGGCCCGACCTGGCATCCTGCCACTACGCCAAGAAAAGTACAAAATGGATGGGAGATAAGAACGTTGATTTTGTGCGTAAGGATATGAATCCACCAAACTGCCCTGAGGTCCGTCCTATTGAACAGCATCGGGCTATAATGAAGCAAAAGCTGAGAACAAAGCTCACAGCGTCCGATTCAATTGAAAGTTTCAAAAAAGATTGGACAAAGGCTGCCAAGATAGTGTCAAACAAGGTTGTCCAAAACTTAATGGGAAGCGTTCACGGACGAATAAGAAAAATAGTTAAAGAATAGGCAAATTATGTTTTTATGTTCTTTATTATTATCTGTTAGAATGCGTTTCAATAGCTGGTTTAGTGTTTTGTTTTAGTTTAATAAAAAAATCTGAATATATTTCATGTTTTCTTTGTCCTTATACTTATCGATACAGTCTTTATAGGAATAACAGACAGCGAAATTCTTACGTTTTATACTTTACAAGACAGAGGATACAAAACCGGATGCCTAACCGACCCTACGAGTACTCTGTGTACAATTAAACACATCCCACTTCTGCAGAGCTATTATCTAACGCACAGGCTTGACGGAGGAAAGCGACCGTGATACTGAGCGTTTGAGTAAAATGCTTTCGTGTAACCCAGTCCCAACTGCCATTGTGCTTACGTGAAACGAGGTTTCGGTAAATCATTCGTTCAATATGTCATGTCGTTACGGGATACCATTTGTTTCAAATATAAAGCGAGATCGGTTTCTATCCATCAAATTTAAAGAGATCACGATTCCGAGCGCGTAAGATGAAGCCCTGCTGATATTGCTAAAGCAGTATTTTTTAAACTCAGCACCATGACGTCTCCTCCTGTATGGTAAATATCTGGAGACATTGCAAACATTGTGTAGGGTGCGGGAGGTTAATACAAAACATCAAAAAGGATTTCGACAATCCTTGAAAGTCCATCAACACGACTTCACATTATCATCTCCACACATACAAATAAATGCACAAGGCAAATTGTTTACATAAACCCGTAGTACACACAATCATAATCAGAGCTGTCGCAATCATTAAAATTGTAATCTCATTATTATTGAAGTATAATCTTATCACTTTAAATCTTATATCTACAGACTAGGATCCAATGTGAATGAGGATATCCGTTTATGTACTTAATTTAGTTACTTTTGTAAGTCGATCGTATCAATTTCTGATCCGGATTCACGTTTGGAACCCATTCGCAATGAACTTGCGTTGAACATCTTCGTTGACTTCTTATACCTTATCGGTTTAGGTAGTTAAATCAATGTAAACAATCTTGACGTGTCTTTTTATTTAAACGTACACTTTATAAATCGAAATCTTTACATTTTACAATTTAGGTATGAAAAAATCATTTACTTTCATAATTGAATTGTATAGTGTAACGATTTTCATTTTTAGACTGTGTATTTCAACAAAAAGACATGTCAAGATTGTTTATATTGTTTTAACTACCTAAACCGATAAGGTATAGTATGTCATGATTTTTAGACATGCAATCTTTATATGCTTATAGTTTTTAGCGCAACAAATTTGTGGCCATTCTATTATGATGTATGCTCCAAATAGTTGTTTTAAAAAAAATAGGCATAACGGATGAGGATCAAAAATGTTGTACTTGCATTAAGACGGAGCTTTTGTGTCACAAAAGGAAAATACCTCTTAACGCGTCTTATAACAGGAAAAGTTTTTGGTCGTCACCTATAAACGTTTACGTGGACTTTTGATGAATATGACTGTTATGTTATGACTGTATGATTATTACGTATTATAACATATTTGATGCGATCCGACATAACCCTTTCCTAACTATTTCCTAGTAACTCTTGCTATTTAGCGCTATCATTGTACTGCCCTAAATCTTATATCCTCATGGAAACCTGTGGAGCTGTCACTATGACCCTCATACAGAACTGTGGACTACGAAAGTGTTAATAATAGCCTATATGGCTTTAATTTTGATTTACAAATCTTAAATCTCAACTCTCCTTCTACAGCATTGATGTCGATGTAGATGAATTTATCGCAAAAAACTTTCTCAGCGGTTCATCTGACTCTAGTTTATAACAGTGTCAGAAGTACAAATTGAAAGAAGTTCGAACAAATCCATCGTTTTATGGGAAAGCTGCCAAGTCGATTTTGTGATTTGTGGTTAGTCTTTCAAGGAATATCGGTTTGCTTTTGTTATACATAGTATAATTATATGGAGGCAGAATATCAATGTTGCAACTACCCAAAGTATAGGTTCCTATTAGTATGGGGACTATGGGGTCACGAGTGACATACAAAAGAGACCTATCTATCTCCCATTTGTTGTTACTTGTGGTATTTGAAAGTGTCTTGTGTTCCTATTATTTAGATAGTTGTTGTTTCCTATTATTTGATAGTTGGTGTAGTAACATTGCCTCATCCTATCACTTCATTAACGGATTTTCCTCGTTATTCGAAATATGACTGGGTCAATTAGTTGCACAAGCTCGTTTGTACTTATGGACAAATATGTTGCGCGATGACATGGCACTTTACAAGTGTTAAGGTGTGCTAACGGGCCCATTTATAGGTCTACTAAGGTCTAAGTCATGTGCTACCATGTTTATGGCGTGAAATTTGAAGTTCGTATTGGACTTGGAACGAAAGACACTGCTGCTTATTTCAAAGAACATAAACATGGTCACTGGTCCCTTCCGGTGGTGTTATGGTAGCGTGAACTCAAAACATTGAGAATGTCATGGAACACGATGAAAGAAGTAACCACAAACACACATAGGTAGTCGGAAGTCATATCATTTTTCAGTAAAAGTTTCATAATAATTTTCCCCGACACTTCTGCAAATTGTGACGTAAGGGTCACCAAAATGGACAACAGGGTCTCGAAACAGCACAAGGTAATATAAGTGTGTATCTTTCATTAAAGTTCGATATTAAACTCATTGGTTTTAACATTATGGTAGAACAGGCTTGACCAGATTTTTGACCTATTGTCCCAATAACCGCTTTGCCTAGGGATTGATTACTTAGTACTGATTAGCCGTAACACGAACATGACTCCCCAAATGGAGTGAGTGCAATGTAGATATACAGGAAAAGGAGATCGATTATTTTTAATTCCATAATTGAGCACTGGTGGGAACAAAAAAAGTAAGCTAAGCTAGGAAAGACGCTATCCTGATTTTTCGATACTACATGTATCCTTGGAATTTGTCCATGTAATCTAATAAAAGAGAAGCATTGGTTCCCATCAAAGCGATATTATTTGTAAAAAAAATCCACAGCGAGTTACAGTTCAAATACTTAGTTTGAAATTACATACGCCGCATACAAAGATTACATACGCGATAAAAACAATTACGCACGGCCGGCAGACATTATTTTATTTTTTAATTTGTAATTTCTACAGAGCGAAGTTTGCCAGATATCAAATTTTGTTTTGTACCATAAACACACTGATGTCAGTTTTGCTGTGTCTAAAATAATTCACTATCATACTATCAAGCTATCGTTCGAATCTGTTTTCCAAATTGCTTCATGAAATTGTTTTCCTAGAGTATCCAAGGGGAAGGGGTACGACCGTCTATTTGTAGGCAGGATACTTATATTATCGGGCCTATAATATAGGCCATATTGGTAACGATGAGCGCCAAAACGATCCACGGAGTACACGTTGTCAGAACATAACACATAACCGTGTAGTTTCTTTGTAGTTCTTAATTTCTTTCATGGATATTATTCTAAGCAGCTACTAAGGAAATAGGTTTAAGTACGTATACTTTAGGCGACGAGCTAGGAAAATGTCACTATAGCTATGTCCACGCCAGTGCGCTTTCGTATTCACCTCGCGTCTTTCTCTGACGCATGCCCGTGCAACCACCAACCACAGCGCATGCCGCCAGCACGTCTTCATTGAGGACGGATCTAGTTTCAGTGCATCCGCTGTGGTTGCACGGGCATGAGTCAGAGGAAGACGCAAGGTGAACGTGAAAGCGCACTGGTGTGGACATAGCTTATTAAAGTATACCTCATTCTGTTTTAACCTAGAATTATGCTAAAAGCCAAATACTAAATGTGACTACAAAAGTGTCTGCCTATCCCATTTGGGAATACAGGCATTATGTTGCAATGTAAAGGTCCGACCACACCGCAGCTTAAAAAACGGTCACGATACGGAATCGCACTGACGCGTCGTATGCGTACGCGTACCGTTTCTGACGCATGCTACCCCACACCGCTGCTTAAAAAACGGTGACGCTACGGTATGAATGTATGGTGCGTCAGCGTATTTTAAAGCGGTGTGGGGAGCATGCGTCAAAAACGGTACGTACACGACGCGTCACTGCGATTCCGTATCGTGACCGTTTTTTAAGCTGCGGTGTGGTCGGACCTTAATGTAACCCATAGACCACCATAGATAAATCAAGTTAACAACCAGTGTTGAATGTTGACTCATACTCACGGTTTTGGGCCATTTCGATATGTTTCCCAAAACTATTATCTAACTCAAGTTGATACAGGTGTTTTGCGATAAATGCTCAATACGACAGGCGCTAGCTCCTATCTATTGGGCAAAGATACCACCGCCATATTGCGTAGTTCACCTAATTGTTTGACGAGAACGAAGTGGTATTGATTTTATCATTAACAAGTCATATTTACCTACTTATTGAACCCGGATTCAATATTGGATCAGAGACTAAAGATTAATTAAAAAAATCACACATACACATACACATACATATTCTCACGCCCATATTCCCATGAGGGGTAGGCAGAGCACATGAATTCAAAAATCCAGTGCCACGTTTAGCAAATTCAGGGTAACCAGATAGTTAAACGTGATATTGCGGTGACAGGTTGCTAGCCCATCGCCCACAATACACTAACCCTTTCCCAGAGTCGACTCTTACGACACCCACGGGAAGAAAGGGGGAGGTGCTATTCTAACCCGGCACCACACGGGTTAAAAAAATCATGTAACTAAATTAATAAAAACAAAACAAGATCGCTTCCATAATGTCTCGAAAATTTCCTATACAATATGCAAGGTTACTATCATAATCGTAACACATAGGAAAACTTTTGTTTTAATTAAATCGCGTTACCAGTTCGATACATGACTCTCGAAAACGACTGAAAAATAACAATACTGGAGATTATACGTAATATGAAGGTGATTGTGGCAAACATGTAACGGGGAGGGGGAGCAATGCAGATCCTGACGCACCATAGTCATACGGACGGACAGACATACAATCTATAAGTGTTCCGTTTAATCCTTTAGCTACGAAGCCCTAAAAGTATTTAATTTGTCTATTTCGTTCTTCAAGACTTAAGTCTATTGCGCGCAGTCGTTCCTCAGTCACATAAGCAGAGAGAACTGTTCTCTATAGATCCATACCGTTAACTCTCCACAGGAATATCGCAGGGTATTTAAGTCAGGGCAATTAATAGCAAAACTGTTACAACCTCCCATTAACCTGGCCGACCAGTTAGTGCAGCAGTAATTAAGGAGAGGCAAAGGTTTCTGTAATTAGCGAATCACCTAGTTCTAGTAAACGAGAGATCACGCTTGCTGATGTTGCTCAAGTTAACTGCCGCTCCCAGAGACCTTGATTAACTGTTACTAGTTAACTCTACTAAAAAGGTTTACCCAATTATTTCAAGACGCTTGATGGGTTTTGAAAGTGATCGTTGTTTTATCCCGTGACACAACAATCCGAACATACATCGTCACGCCATATTTCCCAATAGGGTAGAGACAGCACACTATCGCTACAAAGCCAAATCCACGACTATTTCACGATTGGTGACCGAAGTATCATTATTTTAGGCTTTAAGTTAATAGGTACTACCTATTTCCCTAGTCGTTCCTTATGATTATGACTAGGTTTAGGACTTTTGGATGCTCGCCTTGGTTCTAGAATCCATGGAGTCGCCATTATGTTAAAATTCTAATAAGATTTTTTTCGAAGTCTTAAAAATTGTCTAGTAAACAGTTAATACTTGTCAGTAGTCTGTCACAATCACAACTGTAGTACCTATTAAATAGGATGCACATCGATTAAGTAAACCATACTCGTATACATAATTATAATATTCTTGTCGCGTCACCTGTAAACTGTAACTTGTGTAGAGTTATGATAAAAACAATGAATTATCGATATATCCGCATAAATCATGACATTTATTTTTTTACACTCTGATTTGACAGCTAAAAATTATTTAGGATAATGACGACTCCATGGATTCTAGAACCACGGCGAGCATCCAAAAGTCCTAAGCCTAATTATGACATAGAAGGAAGTAATGAAAAGGTGTTACTGTAAATCCGACACCACACGGCAAGGCTTAGATCGATCGATTAGAAATAAAGACATACGCTTATGTTATGAATACCGTATTCTCTAGATTATAGAAAATCACATTACTGGGTACTCAAAGAAAACCCGTGTGTTTATTATTTACCCAAGTAAACACTTGATCTAGTATATGGATATGGAATGTCCAAGCCCTTGTCTCATCTAGTATAACAGTATAATTAACGGTCAGCGTAATTGTGCTATACTTATGACGTGTGCGAGTGTGTCATTAATAAGAGTATTAAGTTCTTTGTTACTGTCATAGTCTCGCTCTAACTAATCCTATTATACCATTGTTTTGTTTGTCATCATCATCTCGGCCATAAGGCCGTAGGGCTCCCCTTTGGATGTCCATATTGTCCATATGTACCATCGCGAACAGGGATTGTTGAGCCACTTACCTATGTTTGTAACTTGGTCGTGTAATACTAATCCAATAGCTGACATCTAGTCGGTCACATCGGTCATTGATTACACGTCTAAATTGCGAACAGTGGCAAGTGGCTCAACAATCCCGGTTCGTGACTGTACCGGTTGGAAGCGACCTGCATCCAGCATCTTCCAGCAAACTTTATGCATATAAGGTCGTCTGCCTTTCTTGCTAATGGATGTCCAACGCACTTGCTCTTTTGTTGCATTGTTTGAGTAATTGTCTTTTCGCGCTTGACAAGTAACACCCAATTTATAAGTACGTTTTTTATTTCTCTTGTAAACAAAAGAAATAAAATGTCGATGGTATTTGTCACAATGTTATGCATTATGGTGTCACTATCGCTGAGTCGTGATTCATTTAAACCTGTGTGGTATCGCTATCAGTTATATATTACAGCATAGAACTCCCGTTATTTTTTTAATATTTTTACCAACAAAGTCCTTTTAAACGATTGCGAATGAAATGGCCATTATTTGATTCTTATCTCGGTTGATTTGATTGTTTCATTCTATTACCAAAGAAGACCGAACAATGTGTGATTCCACGATTTCAAGAATTCCGCACAGAAAAAAAATAAGTGCACTGACTTCGTCATAGTAAAAAGAAAAGATTTCACATTAATCAGCTAATAACATATTTATAAACTTAAAGTCGATTCAACCATATGAGCTTACCAGCTTTTATCACATGAAAAATTTATTTACTCACGATGTCACGAGTGACTTACTGTAAGATCAAGTTATATTCTCATTTAGTGGAATCGAATCTAAGAATGACAGAAAATATGATACTCAATCTTTAGTGTTTATTTAGCTTTCAACATAAAGGTTTAATCAATATTTTATTTACTAGATAAAAAGCTATAGATAACAGATCCACTGCATCGGTGGTAGACTTTGCATTCACGCGCCTGACTCTGCACAAGTCCAAACTAACAAATCACTGATTTTGAATGTACTATAAAGGTGTACTGTACTGTACTCTGGATATTGAGCAAAATAATTAAGATATCATGATACTAATCTTAGCTATAAATGGACACCATTAACATGTTTTTTTTTATCTTAAGACTCAACGCCTACTTATTATTATCATAAATGTATTTCAGTTACGTTACACTTTCACGCTTCAACCGCTAAACCTCGGATCGTACGAAACAAAAAGTATTTGTTCGTGTGATTCCCCCTTTCACGCCAAGGCGAGAATAGGGTTGGGCGCGAGTTAGACAATACCTGTCACTGTCTAGCTAGAGAGGTCAGAAAGTGACAGGTAGTCTATTCCGCGCGCGAGAGGCTGAACCGATCGCGACGAAACTGATGGTGGATAGATTTGTAAGCCCCGAGGAAGGACATAATTTGTATCACCAAAAAACAGCATATTTTGGAAATATAAAGGTTCCATTTGAGTTGAGCTCTCATCGATCGAATAGTCGCTTGTATGAAGCAAGAGCCACTCACTGTTTAAGCTAACATAGCTCAATAAGATGCATTCTTTAACCTGTTAGCGATGCGAGAACTTACCCTCACTGCAAAAAATGTTTGCTTAAATTCTTCGCTTAAAAATAACATTTGCTATTAGCAATCCTTCGGGGAATGGCAGCGTAGAAAGATTAAACAGGACAGTGTAGATTTTTCTCATTTCCGATTTAGCTCAGATTTACAAAACTGCTTAACAACAATCGAACTCGTTAACTATAACAGTGCGTGACGATTAACCTTAGCAGGGTCGCAGTCTCGAAGCGTTCTCCGATGTAATCTTAACCGTGTAATCCTATTGTTCCAGTGAGCCGTACATACCTCAGAACCTAACCGGCATGGCGATGGCTCTCACGAGAGGGAAGTCCGCGCCAATGGATGTCGTTAGAGTTGAGACCAAGACACAAGTAAGTTTGTTTTAGTTTTTGTATCACAAAAAATACTAAAGCCAGATCGTAAGTTTTGCCCCTACCGGAATTCAGATTGATATAGGGAGCCGAGTTTTACAGCGCGACCTTCAATGGTTTTAGTGTAGGGTCAAGGCAGGAACCATAAAATTGATTGTTTTTATGTACTAGAATAGTTTTTACTTGATTAAGAATGAAAGCCATTTTCTATTCGAACGATTAAGATTGAGATGCAAGTCAACTAAATGTAAGTATGCTCTGGAAACCTTTTATGGGAATAGCTAAACTTATATTACCAGCGATCGATCACATAGAAACTAACGTAAAACGTGTGCGAAGCGAATAATGGCTGTTATTGTTATTGACTTGTGAGAGCATTATAATGTATTCACACTCACGCCTACTGAGGCCATAAAGCTTGACCATTTCGTATTTCGCGTGAATAATCGAGACTTTCTTCCTCCTTTCAACCGGCCCCTTGACAAGGAAATGTTATGTTAGAATTAGTCATCCACCATTTGTCTTACCCCAAACAGTCATTGATGTTTTTATTCGCCCACGTCATTGTGAGTGGTTAGCAGTAGCTGTTATTTAGATTTAGCAATGTCGTACTCATTGCGGCCCATTGACCGTGTCACCTCGAAAAGGGAATGATTAAGGGTCTTAACTGCCGAGATATGCTGGTAATTGTTCTTTGTTCTTAGGTTCTGTTGCAAGAATTTGAATAGCCCAATTTGAGGATTAATTACTTTATGATGAACAAACTTGAACCTACTTTGGACTAATCTTACGGATTTGCAGTTAATCTACGCTCATATAGAGCAATGTTTACTCGTACGTAAAATGAACTGCACTTGTGGCAGTCGATCTCTATCTTACGAGAATTCTTATCGCACCGTATCACTCGTTTACACTCATTCATCTCTGATCCATGTGAAATGAGGGCCATAAACAGATTGCCACATATTAAGATCGTTGGATATCGTTACGCTATCCAATTGAGTACGTCCGTCGCAAACAAGGAGCGTGGATCGCGGATATACAATTAGTTAGGTACCTACACGTGATGCACTCATAGTAATACCGATGGAACATGCCGTAATACCTAAATACCTACCTACAGTTAGCAGTGTGCATTTTCATAACTTGTATTAGGTATACATGTACCTACTTCGATTAGATTTTTATGTCCGTCACTAATCGCATAGGTATTACGTTCTTCAAAAAGTGATACGAGTATAAATTAAATTTACCAGCACGTGATTGTAATTCAGCGATAATTTCATTTTCAGATAATGTTCTCGTTCCTATCCATCGGCTGGGGCTTTCTGTCGGACATCGATATAGAGAGCGAGCGGCTCCGGGCTTTCGGTGGGCAGCGGTTCGCACTCTGGGCGCTCGCGAGGATCGTGGGGCTCCGTCGGTACAAGGGTACCGTCAGCTACGCACAAATCAAGGACATCAGCGCCCTGCCGAAGCCAAAACACCCGCTTGTACTCAGTCACAGCATCAGCCAGGATGGGGCTTTAGATTCGCCCGACGCGGAGGCTTTCATCGACTGCGACGAGCAGGAAAACGTGTGGGCGAGCGCCGCCGGCGGCCCGGCTCGCCACCAACGCGTCGACTCCTGGTACTCTGTCAACTCCCGGCGCAGCGCCTTTTATAGCACCAGGGGTTCAGAATACCACAGCGTTACAAGCGCGGGCTCCGAAATGCGCTCGCCTGTCCACGCCTGCATGCACGGCCCGGCGCCGCATCTGCCCGCGCTCATGTCGCAGCTCCCTCCCAACTGGACCCACGAGGAGGGGGAATTCGTCATGGTCCACGTCTCTTACCAGGCCTACATCGGAGAGGACTTCTTATTCGCGCCGCGCTCCCAACTCTCCGACGGTGTTATGTGGATGCTCATCATCAAAGCCGGCATTTCCCGATCTCGGTTATTCTCGTTCCTTCTGGGCATAGCCAACGCGGACCACGCGGAAGCCAACGACGAACACGTCAAGCTGATTCCCGTCAGTGCGTTCCGAATCGTCCCCGAGGGTACGAACGGGACGCTCACCGTCGACGGCGAATTAGTCGAGTACGGCCCCATACAGGCCGAAGTCTTTCCCAACATTGTAAACGTCCTCGTTCCCGATTTAAAATAACATTCGAAGCATTAGCTGCTTTGCGCGAACGCTGGATCAAAACGACTGATTTAGTTACCTAAATTACTTAACCGAGCCGATGCGGCGCCGGCCCGCGGCGCACCAAGTATTCCTTGATGGTTGTGTTTCAAAAATGTCTAAATTTACTTTACACCAAAGTTTGAATTCCATCACTAACTTGGACATTCCAAGCACATTGTGATTTAGTTTAACGTTTTATATTAAGCATAATATTTTGAATTCGGTTCCGCGGCTGTATGTGATAATTGTTTTGTGCGTGATGAATTCAGTTGTTGAAAATGGCAACTAGTCAAAGCTTTCAATACTACGAAAGTAAGTGCCAAACTATGCGCACTCTAAAGGTTACTTGTGCAACTTTTTATGATGAAGATTGCTCAAGTTCGCAATGATTGTTGTTGCAAATTCTTGCATGTTTTTATTAAATCCACCCAACTGATGTTTCACTCCAGTACGTACAATTTGGCGGCAAAAATGTTCTTGTAATTTTTCATAGTTACTTTATAAACAGCCGTTTTTTTATACCCAGTAAATGCCATTGAAGTTACTTCGAGTGTTCTAATGATTCTAGCAAATGAAATTACGTATATTACCTTGCCGTTAGTGTTTACGAGGTTTAGACCAATTTAAATATAAAAAGTACCTATTTAGTTCAATGGGTTGGGTTCGGAAGTTTGGGAAATACCTACTTAATTTATGTTTGTATTTAAGAGTTTTAAGTATAATTTAAACTACTGTAATGTTTAAAAGTTTCTGTGATAATAATTAATTCTGCCATAATGATGATTTACAAGTTCCAGTCGATAGGATCGATAACATTTTGTACTGACATTTGGTGGGGAGAGCAGAGGCCAATACCCCTGAATTGCCTAATTATTACATGTATTATATTTTTTACAAATAATTGCAAGGTTTAATAATTTCGTAAGCCGTGGTCGTAAGTTTTATAGCAATTTCGATATCTGTATGTCCTATTCTAGTTGGATTGTTCTGTAATAATTAATCTAAATTGATCATCTCTCTAGAAAATATGTGCAGAAATTCCTTTATTTCTACTATAATGCACCAAATTGCCGGCCGGCCGGATAGCCAAGCGGTTAGAGAACCTGACTGTGAAGCTTAAGGTCCCGGGTTCGATCCCCGGTCGGGGCAGATGTTTGTATGATGAATACGAATGTTTGCTTTCGAGTCTTGGATGTTTATCTATATATAAGTAAGTTTATCCGTTGTCTAGTACCCATAACACAGGCATTAAATTGCCTACTTTGGGACTAGGTGATTGGTGTAAAAATTGTCCAGTGATATTTATTTATTTATTTAAATTTGCTGTAAAATTTACAATCACTGATTTAGTGAAAATGATTCAATAATTGATAAGAGTTGTTAGTATAGTTTTATTGCTTTGTTGATATATATATTTTTTAATTTATTGCACAAAGTGTTTATTTTATAATTGAGTAGGCACACAGCGTGTTTGTAAGCTACATTTTAATCAAATAGTTCGAAAGTATTTGCACTTTCTATTTAGATGTAAAATGTCTCGTTTTGTACAGAACAATCAATTTTACATTTTGTACAATTTCTAATTATTAAGTGTTAAAATAGCTACACAAATAATAGGGCCAATAAACACTGATGCATTTCTTAATACATTTCCATAGAAAATTGCACTATTTAAATTATTATGTATATTAGTGTTATTTTCCATTCCTTGTGGGTTTTTGGCAATCTTTTAGCATAAGATTGTTAATTTATTAATAGCATAATGGGTTTTTAAAAAACTATTACAAATGGTAAGCAGTTGATTTTTTAACATTTTGAAGATTTATTTAAGTTTTTTTTAAATTAATCTATGGGCAGTGCATGGAATCCATTAGTATTCTACGGAAACATGAAAGAGCATAGAAAATACACAGTAAAAGCTCATTATACTGTGAGATTTTTAAACGAATTGACGAGCCAATTAATCTAATGTAAATAAAGCTTAATATCTTAATATCATTAGATTTTATAAGCATTACATTTGTATTCCAAAGGCATGTATTATAATATAAATATAATAGTGAATGTATACATAAAGCAATTTCAGGTGAAGCCATCGCAGTTCCCATTAAATCATGTATGTATGTAACCATGTTTACATAATACACAATTGCCGACATACAAGTACCAGATTACCAAAATGTCGAATTCCCAAAATACCTGATTTTCTTGATGTTATGTTTCTTTCTGCACCATTTCCCAAAAATATATAATTTCGAAATAACAAGAATTTTATAACACTGATTATGACACTAGCTGTTTCAAGAATAAAAATAAACAAAACACATCTGGTATTTTGGGAATTAGTTAGGTATTGCAGGAACTGGGTAAATTGGCAATATAATATTTTGTAATTCTGATATTTTGTGAATATGCGGAAGCAATACTAGTAAATTGTAAAACTGATGCAGTAGTCTAAGATTGTCAAGGACGGTATGAGTATTTAGGCGTCTTAACGTCCATATTTTTATTTAATCACAAAAGAAAAATCTTCCAGGTTTAAATTTGATAATATATAGAGATTATTGTTTTATCAAAAATAAAGAATGCAATGTCTTTCGATTGTATGACAACAAAATTTACAGTTGTGATCACTGTCAGACGCTTAAATATTTGACCTAAAATTTTCCGTCAGTCATTTTTATTGACTCTAAGAAATGAACCCTGAAATAAAATAAAAAGATATCATTAATTAATATATTGTTAATGAAAAGATTTTAACATAATATTGGATTTTGTGAATAAATGTTATTCAAATTTCAAGTTTATGAAACTGTTGCCAATAAATTATTATTATTATTCAAAACTAACTGGGGTTTTTATTAAAATAATATGCCACATTTAATAAAATCAAAAACATTTATTTTTGCAACTATATAGTTAACAAATTCTATTTCATAATTAATAACTAATATAAAATAACTCTTCCACATTAATGTTACCTAAATCCATCTGAAATTAGAAATAATTATTTCACAATAATAAGCTCTTATGTTTTAGACAGCAGAGAAATATCTATTTAATAAATGCTTATGTGGAGATTGGAAACCCAGCTCTAAGTAAATTATACTTACAAATATGCATTGATCCATAAATTACATGAACATTAATTTGTAGAATTTCATCAAACTTTATTCTTATACCTAAAAGTGGTACAAATTTTTAATTCTTACATGAATAACATCTAATGAATTATTATACCTAACAAATAATTATTATGCTTACTCTATCTAGCGGTCATTGAGCACTCCCTTAATAAAATTGAGAATGGCGATTATGTTCCCAAAACCATATTTTTCTAATAGCAATTTTTCCATTCACATTTTTTACCAATTTATTTATTACCCAGTTTCATTTTTCATTAAGGCGCAGCGCAGACGTCAGAGTTTTGTGCGATCGAGTCTGCGCAGCCATAAATTGTCTGAATGGCGCGGTGACAGTTTCCACGAAACTGAATGGAAATTCCTGGAAGCTGTCACCGCGCCATTCAGACAATTTATGGCTGCGCAGACTCGATCGCACAAAACACTGTCGTCTGCGCAGCGCCTTAAGCTTATTTTCAAAGTAGCATTTTTTCCCAGTTAGAATTGACACAGAAACAGTGTCGACGCAGCTCCGCTCTCGCGGAGCCCCTATTTCCACGTTATTTTGTCCCTCCGGGCCGGTGAAAACTTAACATAACCTAAACCTACCTACGTTTCTGTGTTGATTCTAACTAGGAAAATATGCTACTTCGAAAATAAGCTTTAGTAAACCACTAAACTGGGTAAAAAGTAAATTGGGAAAAATTGCTATTAGAAAAGTACGATTTTGGGAAAATAATCGCCATCCCCCCTTAATTATGGATAGAATTAGACAGAGTATGAAAAAATTAAGTATTTTCATACCTATCTAAACAACTGATCTTTAGGAGAAACCTATTTCCAAGTTTAAGCTAGAAACAACCTCAATGACACAAGTTACAGATGACATTATGAAATATATAACATCATGCAAAAATGCTGCACAACCAACAAGTTCACCCACTTTCACAAATGCATGCCTCGATTATCAGACTTGTAATGGTGAGAAACTCAGTTGTGAGATCAAATTGTATTTTGTAATCTAGGCCATGCAATGGGGTGCTTTGGGGTCAATGTTTCTCTCTTGAAGCTCTTTTATAATAATCACACCTGTAAGATAAATTTAATTGGATTTTGTGTTCTTATTAGGCAATTGTTGCCATTACTTTGTATTGTATACAGTCTTTCGATGATTCATTTTTAAAGTATCCTTATCTTAGCTTGAGCGAGTCTAGGCTATCCAGTAGGTTCTGTACTTCACAGTCCACTTGTTCGCGGGTGCTGACGCGTTCCAGTCGCTCGCGGACAGATTCCAGGTCCCCTGGATCGGCCTTCTGCATCCTCATAAACTTTAGCATCATTTCTACAACCAAACAGATGTCCGCAATGAGTTGCCTGGTCTCTTCAAAGTGCCCAGCACCACTAGGACGCATTTGGATCAGTTTTAGCTTGCTCTGAGCCAGCTGGATAGGATTACGCCCGTTGTTGTCGAGAGAACTGACATCTGTCCCAGCATCTAGCAGTTCTATCACCACTTTAATATGGTTCATGCATACAGCAAGGTGCAGAGGTGTGTTGCCAAGAGTATCCTTTATATTGGGGTTGGCGCCATGTCTCAACAGTGTGCGGACCACGTCCGAGTAGCCGCGACACGATGATAAGTGGAGCGGGCTCCTTTTGTGCTCATCTGACGAATTAGGGTCAGCTCCCGACAACAGCAACCTTTCTACAAGTTCAGTGTTGTTTGTTGAAGCGGCGAAACGCAGCTTTTGGTTTTTCGACGAGCAGATAGTTCCACCGTAACGATATTTCAGTCTGCAACGTTCAGCTCTAGTAGCACACCTGAAACGCTTGATCGACTTGATTTTACCAATGTGATCGTGTGGATCAGGTTCTTCTAAAAAATCGATGGGCATAGGCTGGCCAGCCGGACTGATTGGTATCGCTCGAGGGTTGAATTCCAGCACACATTGAGAATGGTCGAATATTGGATTGTCGCTGCTCTCATTACTCGTGTCAACCCCGGAATCCGCCATGACCTGCTACTCCTTCTATAGGTAACAGATGGATATTAATTACTATCAATTTTTAGTTTGGAAATTGATTAATTATGCATACGGGCAAAAGAACACAAATAGAGAAATAAAACTTGTTTGCTTTGCTTTGTGAGGTGAATAGCTGTCAAAGTCAAATGTGATGTGATTGTGTGACACCTATAAAACCAAGAAGCTTATATACAGATCTGGAGATTGCACTAGTAATAAA
>BHDV01065579.1:0-42618 GCA_005406045.1 Adoxophyes honmai
GCCTCGGCCTGCCTCGCCGCCTCCATCCGTCTTGTGGCTTCCATTCTGTGGCGTTTCTGGCCCACCTGTGCGGATGCATGCGGCTGACGTGGCCCAAATGTCACAAATAGCTGTACTATTTTTTGGAAATTTCTTTAGCTAGATGATTAGTTCTGTCAGATGCGTTTGAGAATAACACCAGTGACTCGTTTTGTACACAATTCTGCGTAATTAATGCCACATCACGGAACAAATGACAAGCCTCTGACTTCGCCTGCCTTTTCGATATTAATCTGTTCTGTATCGATAAACGACAAACGCGTGACTTTAACTTTTCCCACCCTTTTTATTTAATGATGATTGTTCCTTTGTCCCAGGTTTCATTTTGTCGGCGTGAAATCAAATGCAAACCTATGACTGTTGTAATAAGATGCCTTTAGGTGTGACGAGCCTTCCGATGTTTCTTTGTTGTCGTTGTGTAGGTACAGTCATTGCAAATTGATGTCGGTGACTCAATCCTTTCGCGTAATAAACACAAGTAGGATATCGTAAGTAATTTTCTGTATGCTGTAAAGTTACTGCGCCATTATAAGATTCGATGTTATTCGTATGCATGCCGACTTTGACTTTAGGTACTAAATATATGACTTGTCGTTTAAGTCATATCTTTGACAGGCTTCACAAGAAGATTTTTTTTAATCTGTCCACCTATTTTTTCATATTATTGAACTTGAACATACATACATCACGTCTGTATTCCTATATGGGGTAGGCAGAATACATGAAACGCTACATAGTCAAAATCATAACTATCTCACTTTTTGCATATGAGTTTTAGGTTGAAACATTGATGAAACGGGTATACCTAATGATCGCCTATCGATACTTAGTCGCGTCTTCCGACACCCTCACGAACCCCCAACACCACACGGCAGGAGTTAGGTATTGTTACATACATACATACCTACCATACTGATCTCTACCTACCATACTGCGGTGAACTTTGACCCGACGGCACGCTAAGAACTGGCTCAGGTGGTGGAGATACACTGTCCAGAAGTCGGTGCGATTCCTCAGTGCTGTTTTTAATCTTCCGCATTGCCTTGATATATCCGCATAAATCATGACAATTATATTTTTATACTTTAATTGACAGCTAAAAAATATTTAAGATAATGGCGACTCCATGGATTCTAGAACCACGGAGAGCGTCCAAAAGTCCTAAGCCTAGTTATAGTAGTTATAGGTATAACAACTGTCCTAGGCTAATGGAAACGCGCCCCCGCCAGGTTACAGCCTGTGTAAAAAGTATATTAGTAGCAGGGATGTTATGCATATGAAATTTCGGATACGGATTGGATACGGCTATAGTAATGATTATGATACCGGATACAGATATGGATATGCACATATTTCGGATTATCCGTTAGTTTCGGAACTTTCGGATAATTTCGGTTACGGATATTATTTTAATAAGGAATCTCAAAAATGAAATACAAATAGATAATATAGATTTTTGACAGAAATATCTATCAGTCAATAATTTAACAGCTTTTGTCGGCTTGTGTGTCGGCACGGCCGGACGATCTAAATTACTTGTCATAACGTGTCTCAATTAGGCTTCTCTCGCTCCTATCCGACATTATGCGAAACTTTTATTTCGGATTCGGTTACGGTTACGGATATGTTTTAATGTCAGATATCCGACAGTTTCGGTTACGGTTATGGAACTCCCCAACATCCCTGAGTAGACACAGTTTCTGCCCCTTCCCTCCTCCGATCCTCGCGCCCTAGGCTGCAGTCTCCTTTTTTTTTATTAGTCGGTGAGAAAATGCGCTACACATACCGCCACGTCTCGGGGACGATGCGACGGTTATTTGGGGCTCCCCGCAGCCTTATTACCCTAAGGGCGCTTGTGCACTACCATGAATTTTCCGGTCCGGCCGTCCGGTTTTTTAAGGTCTGTCGCGCCGTCCCGCTCACGCCAATACAATTTAATGGAAGAGCAAGCGAGACGAGAACTCAATGAAAAAGCCGGACCGTAAAATTCATGGTAGTGCACAAACGCCCTAAGGGTTTATGGGTCCCTAGCTGTGTGCTGGTGAGAGGTGCCGCCTGTAGACACATTGGCACCATCTAGCTCTGTTTACCTGTGATCAGGCTGGTGCTAGCTGGAAAAGCTAAAGATATCAAGTACTGGCTTCTAGCACTTTCAATCCCATTCGGCATCAAATCTAGCATTAAACAATGCGATTTTTAAACAGTTCGTCGACGTTACTGGTAATCGAATCGAAGAGCTGGGAATTTTCGTTTAGTTGTAATTTAGAATAATTAAATTTTAGTGTAATATTGTTTGTAGGTAAGGTTAGTAGCTTATCCTATTTTGTGTATTCCTAAGTTGTAATAATATAACACGTAATTTAAATGCCTCCCCCTTTCTTACCCGTGTGGTGCCGGGTTAGAATAGCACCTCCCCCTTCCTTCCCGTGGGTGTCGCAAGAGTCGCCTCTGGGAAAGGGTTAGTGTATTGTGGGCGATGGGCTAGCAACCTGTCACTTCAATATCACGTTTAACCATCTGGTTACCCAGAATTTGCTAAATGTGGCACTGGATTTTTGAATTCATGTGCTCTGCTACTAAAAGCAAACTACCCCTCTTGGGAACACAGGCGTGAGAATATGTATGTATGTATGTATGTAATTTAAATGGACACAAAGGCAGCTTACAGAACGTACGAACGAGTATTTATTTCCTGTTTTATTTAAACCCCTTTGAGTTTATCCGATATAATCCGATTTACGAATGGAAGACCGAAGCAAAGGTTTTCCTAGATTTTAGTTACAGACGTTATGTTAACAGACTTAACTACTACATATTCCAAGGACCCGATAGAAATGCCGATTATTTAATCCAATTTGAGTTAACAACGCGGTTACAGTAACTTTGATCTACATACTTTACAACGTTTGTTATAGGATGTTTACTTATGTTTAAATTCAGGGACAAGTAGGAGCAATCATAACCTTGAAAAATGGTAAATATAATATTTTTAACCGACTTCAAAAAATGAGGTACCTATTCAATTCGGCTGTAATTTTTTTATCATTTTTTTTTTAATATCATCTCTGCTATGACTTAACACAGTGGATAGCGTATGTTAGTGTTTTTGTGTTTGGAAATGATCTATTTGATGAAACTTTTAATTATTATATGTATTTCAACAACTCTGTAGAACAAAATATGATAATTAATATCTAGCGTTTCAAATTCAATGCCCAGGGCATCGGCGATAATTTAATTTGTAATGCGCTAACTTTATTTTCTATGGAAAATTTAGGTAAGTAGCTATGCTTCGGTACATATTGTCACCTCACCTCCAATAAGTACCAAATACCTACGCGAATTTGAAAACTTTTGTCGCATGATTATCCCTGAATGGATATTATTACAGTTACTGTTGCTACGTTCAGACATCAATTGTTTAGTTCACGTCAGTCAATTTATACAACGGCAACGTAACCACTGTAACCAGTGCACGTGCAACCCTCGCAGCGATGCGACGGATTTCCGCGGAATAAAGAAACGATAGGGCGCCCTTGGCTCAGCGTACTGTATAATGCAATTATACGAACTTAATAAAGCCTCCGCGCTCCATAATTCGATCGAGCAATATTTTATTTACGACTGGCATTTTGTTTACTAACCACCGTTCTCGTTGCGCCGCTGAGGCTACGCGTAATAAATGTTAAATGATCATTATCATCGACACTAGTAACGAATTAACAGTATGTCAAGGCTATGGGCCCACTATCCGGTCATTTGGTAAATAAATAAAAACAGGTGCCACGTCGATACAAATGATTCAACGAATTGTTTTTACCAAATAATTATATACGGAGCTAAGTGATCGCAATCGGTTTTAACCTCTCGTATGCTACGGAGCAGATCTGCTCCATTTTAAGGATATCTTTTTTTTATTTTTATTTTAATCACCATAATTTGTAGATATTGAAACAGAAGAGGCTCGAATGCAGTAGGTATATTTTTCATTTCCCGCAAACGAGGGGTTAAAACTATGCTGAAAAAATTTAGTCATTCAGAACCAAGGACCCGGCTCCCGGGTTCTTCAAAACATTACTCAGATACCGAGAACCCGGGAGCCGGGTTCATTTTGTACTAGCTATAGACTGCTCGGTTCCGCGCAGATGTTTTGATTTTAGGCGTGGTCGTGAATGTGTTAAGGCGTGACTGTAGGAACTGTACCTAATACAAAAAATATTATACACTCGTGTTAAAAACATCCTCAACAGCAGTCACTCAACTAAAAATATTAGGACAATGACCCCAAGTTTTCCTATTTGCTTGCGCATTAAGAGCGGGTGTAAAACCAGAAAAAAAGTTAACACTTTAATATCGAATTTTGCTACCATAGTACAGTCATGAAATTGAAACCTGTGCCACTTTGAATCTTTTCATAGTGAGTTTCATATTGCTTTGATTAGTAGAAAGTATGGTGTCACAGTGACATTTCTTGTGAAAAGGTACAAAGTGGCACAGTAATCAAATTACCTTGACTGTACATACATTACGTTACGCACCTTCGAAAATTCGGAAACTATTACATTTTATAAAAGGTTTTAAAATAAATTGTTGTGGCAAATAAAATCACCAGTAACTATATACTGTAATAATTTTATTGTTATTTATTATTTGTTTATAAATATCTACTTTGTGTGATATTGATATAGCTAACGAAAAACGACATTTTCGATTTCGTATTTAGCTTCCCGCTCCTAAGAATTTTCTTTCGAATTAGGAATGTCTCCATGAGACATGACCGAATGTCTTAGTTGGACGCTTCCGAAATAATGATGCTATCTTCGGAACTTTTATTAGATAAATAAAGATTTCTCGTAAACTCGAGTAATCAATTTTACTTCTGCTACGTATACGGTCTAGTAGTTATTTACTATACATACTTATATGTCATTTAGTCAAGCAGAGAGTCGCGCAAAAAAATGTGTAACAGCGTGAAAATGAGATTGAAGCTAACATAACATAGACTCATGAGCATCACTAAAGATATTTGGAAAAAGGAAGTAAACCAAGTAACATACATACATATCCTCACGCCTGTATTCCTGAGAGGGGTAGGCAGAGCACATGAATTCAAAAATTCAGTGCCACGTTTAGCAATTTCAGGGTAACCAGATGGTTAAACGTGATATTACAGTGACAGGTTGCTAACCCATCGCCCACAATTCACAATACAGAGTCGCCTCTTACGAAACCCTTAGTAAAACAAGTAAAATTTGTTGAAAACGAATACTGGCAAAGAGAAAACTTGGAAACTCCTAACTCAATTCGTCGTATCCTACGAAAAGGGGCGTAACTACAAAAAGTTGATTTTACAGGAGACGCTTTAAACTGTTTAAAAATATCAGCGTAAAACTTAGTAATCTAAAATTAAAAAGTAAGAATACTTGACACCCTACAATTTTTATGGTTAAATATATTTACTATTTTTTATGTAATTTATGTAAAATATGTCAGTTAATTCTTTTTACCACGATAGTTTAAAAATTAAACTTTTTTTTTCACGAGGAAAAAAGGCGTAAAGTAGTTAATGCCTTAGAAAATGGTGTCGTAAACACGTTATCTCCATGGAAAAGGGGCGTAAAGGTTATAGCGACACCGTCCTAGGCCAGTACATGCGCAAACGCTCCGCGTGTAAAAGGGCGTAATGGCGAACGCGGCCGGCGGTTTCCCCTCCCGCAGACTCCCCGCGCTTCACTTCTCCGTGAAAACAGCTTCTTACGGCTATAGTGGCGTTATTCGACGGAAGAAATAGAGCTATTGCAATTGTGGCTCATCTGAAAAACTTGAATAACTTTTCGAAATGAAATGACTTTGTTATATTTTTAAGACTAGTAGATGTAGAAAAAAATACAGAATCCGATTATCAAAGAAGAGGAAAAAGGCATTAATGGTAATTACGCCCCTATTCGTAGGATACGACGAATCGTCAACATAGATAGGCACGGAAGTTAATATTTATATTGTTTCAAATGTGTTTATATTTGCGTATTTAGCATTAATTAACTAGTTTATTTTCATTTAGTTCTGAAGAAGACAATAGTGTCATGGAGGAATAGTCTTTGGATGGTGTTCGTAATTAACATAATAAGTACTATTGTCAATGTCATTTCGTGTATTAATTCAAAAATGATATATCATACTCGTATATGTGTGGTGTCAGGTCTAGAATAACACTTCTCTATTTCGCCCGTGGATGTCGTAAGAGGCGACTAAGGAAATAGGTCACGGTATATTAGGCTTCAGGCTAGCAACCTGTCACTAAATACTACCTCTTCCATCTGTTTCCAAACGTAAAGTTAAGCGTGAAGTAGTCATAATCATGGTCTTGTCTATGTCACGTTTCGTGTACTCTGTTTACCCCTTTTGGGAACATAACATAGGCGTGATTGTATGTATGTATGTATGTATATGTGTTAAATTGTACTCTGATCACGGTTTGATAAAAAGCTAGAGCGTAGTAGTAAGGGATTATTCAACACTTCTCCTTATTCGCGATTCTGCCCAATTTTTAGAAGACTGGTGCGGAGAAACAACATTGATTGGAGTGTTAAATAAACCGTATAAATTTTAATTTTTATCGTAAAGAAGAACATGGAGGTTAAAGAAAAATCGAAGATTGACGTATTTGACCGCGCAACTGACAGGCTGTTAGGTTCGAGCTAGTTCACGCTATTTGGGTCGCGAACTGAATTTTTTAGGGCTTGCGCTATGCACAAAGTTCATGTGGCCATTGGCCTAATTCAACCGATCGACCCGACACATTCGATCCTCTTGTACCTACTAGACAGACTTAATATGTTTAATGATATTGCCTAGGTCAGGAATGGCAAACCATACGTGCCATTTTTATGAAACAACATACATACCGTCACGCCACTTTCCCACAGGGGTGGGCAGAGACTACTTTGTTCCACTCGCTACGATTCTGACATACCTCTTTTGCTTCATCTACATTCATTAATCTCCTCATACATGCTCGTCGGTTTCGGGTACTCTTGACCTGACCTGTTTCTAAAACGTCCGCGATTTGGTCACGGAACGTCCGTCTAGGTCTTCCCCTCCCACTGCACCCATCCACATTCCCCGTATTTTGTTTAGTCAATCTTCTTTCATCCATCCTCTCTATGTGACCAAACCAACTAAGCATACTTTTTCTATTCTATTCACTATATCTACTTTCACCCCAGTTCTTTCCCTTATCACACTATTTCGTATTCTGTCTTTCAGTGTTACACCTTCCATACTCCTTAACGCTCTCATTTCTACTGCATTTATTCTACTTTTATGCTTCGTTTGCCATACCCAACTTTCGCTACCGTACATTAGTGTTGGAACGAGCACCCCTCTGTGGACAGCCAGACGTGACTTTTTCGACACCTTCTGACTGCTCACGAAGGCGCGCAGCGCTCCATTGACTGTATTTCCTGCATTCGCTCTTCTTTCAATATCACTTTCACACTTACCGTCTTTCGTAAACGCCGATGGCAGGTATACAAACTCTTTTACTTGTTCTACTTTCTCACCCGCAATTATAATCTCACATTCTGTCCCGCAATCATCTTTCTCAAATACCATTACTTTCGTTTTGCTTACATGAAACAAACAGTATATTATTAACTAGATGGTATTAAGTTACACCACTGGCTCCCTAAGTAGTCCAAGTAGGGGACGGGGGTCCATGTTGGTGTTGGTAAAAATGTGTGTATTTTCAGTACAAATGTAGCAGCAGGGGGTACCAAACCCTATTTAACTTTGGGTCTATGAGTAAAAAAAGTTTGGGAACTTCTGAGTTAAACAATTTATTAAAAAAATCATCTACATAGATTCATTTGTATTATTCAGCGTGCCTGAACTATTTTGTTGCGTGCCAAGGTTGGTACGCGTGCCATTGGTTAGCCATCCCTGGCCTAGGTGAAAATTAATATTATGTATGTTTAAATCTCAAACATATTCTCAGATTTTTAGGGCATAAAGAGGAACTGTCTCAAGTTTAAAGGGAAGGTGGGTATAGAGTTAAATCAGTAAATGTTAAATGTAAATACGTACGGACCACTCCAGCAAGTTTGAAAACGAAGTAGGTACTTGACCATATTTCGATCGGTCATTTGTAACCAAAAGAGATAGGTTATCTAGAATACTAAATTGCTTTGAAGAAAACTTTCCCTTTATTAGCTGCTTTGCTGACATAGACGGCCGGATAGCCCAGCGGTTAGAGAACCTGACTGTGAAGCTTAAGGTCCCGGGTTCGATCCCCGGTCGGGGCAGATATTTGTATGATGAATACGAATGTTTGCTTTCGAGTCTTGGATGTTTATCTATATAAGTATATTTATCCGTTGTCTAGTACCCATAACACAGGCATTAAATTGCCTACTTTGGGACTAGGTGATTGGTGTAAAAATTGTCCAGTGATATTTATTTATTTTATTTATTTAAAGACAGATTCCATCCTTACTAAGGTATCGTCACCATGAGCGAGAGAATCGCGGCGATATTATCCTTGTAGATACAATCAGAACAAAACATCGACACGGTCCAATTGCATACCTATACTACGCATAATGTGTTATCAAACCGCGTTTAGAAAGGGATTCGAGATTACCGTTAGCACAATAGTACTTAGTAAAATGATGAAATAAAATCATAAACCAATCTTTGAGATCTTCATAAGTCCAGAATCTTATAGATAAAAGAATTAATTGCTGAATATGATTTGCATATTTAGACTATATTCTCGGTAAATACTGTCATTTGTTTAATAAAAAATAGTGATATCACATCTGACAAATCTGTCACTAAACACATTATTTCGCTTTATCAAATTACCGTAGCTGTTCAAAAATCAATAAAAAACGCTGTATAATTTGATATTTTTTCCATGCTTTAGAACTTCATTGTACCAAAATAACAATTTAATTTATCTGCATACTCTACCATTGACAATGTCATATCATGCATTAGTTCGAAAATGACATATGAGTGATTATTGCAGTGACAGGTTGCTGGCCCATCGCCCACAATACACTAACCCTTTCCCAGAGTCGACTCTTAGGGTCAATTCACACCAGAAGAGCAGCGCAGCGCGGCGAAGCGCAGCGACCCGCTCCGTGGAATGAGAATTTCAACTTTATTTTCATTACAATAAGACTTATTATCGCATGAGAAACTCTAACGATGCGGGCGCATGCCCGCGTATCCATGGTAATAACAACGCATTCCATAAACGAAGCCGCGCGACCGCGCGAGCCTTCGCTGGAATGCCCGAGGATGCTCGAGCAGTCGCGACGGCCGCTGTCAATACATATGACAATATGTCAATAATTATGTAAATTCCAGCGATGTCCCGCGCATTCCAGCGACATCTCGAGCAGTCGCGGGAATCCGCGCGCATTCTCCACGGAGCAGGTCGCTCCGCTGCGCCGCGCTGCGCCGCGCCGCGCTGCTCTTTTGGTGGGAATTGACCCTTACGACACCCACGGGAAGAAAGAGGGAGGTGCTATTCTAACCCGGCACCACACGAGCCATATATAGATAGATATATGGGGCACGGGTAGAGTACCTACCTATCATTTTCCGATGTTCGTATTTATACTCCGTTTTTTTTTGGGTTGAGAATTTTAACTGTCAAATCCTTACACATTTTTGAGTAATCCCAAGATATCGGCGCTAATTATGATGATGCTTGATTTAAGAACATTATAACAAACAATGTTAAGTGTATTTGCATAAATCGTTTCCAGTTTTACTAATGAATTCCAGAGATAATTTCAAATTGTGTCCGTTGAAATTCTCAACCCAAAAAAAACGGAGTATAGACAGTGGAAGGTGTAGTCTATCTCGCGCGTATCTCAGATCGCGCGCCTTCCTGTGCTAATGCTAAGCTAGCTGTTCGTACGATTGACAATTTTTAATGTAGACCTACCTGTATACTCGCCCTTAGAAACTATGTAATTCTATGAGCCAGTTACTCGATTTTATAGAATATATCTTCGTGACGTCATACTACCTGCAAAACTGCAAAATCGCGTGATCGATTCCTGAAAATCCGTACCGCCACCTGTGCTGGCGTAAACAAAATTCCATAGGCGTGACGTCACTCGATTACTATAAAATAAGATTTGCTGTTGTGTTGATATCATTGAATCGACAGCATAGATTGTAATTAAGATCGAATAAATTAGGTGCATATGCATACGATGATTAACGACTGTGATTTCAATGGTCGAAGATCCCCTCCTCTTACACATATCTATATTATATCATGGCTAGATGATAACTTGATAACAAAGTTCCGATATTCTCACTCGTGTAGATGGTCCAGCTTACATAATACTTTAAAAAGGGTATAACCGTGTTTGTATGGCCCTGAGTGTTCAGCCACGTGCTCCGTAATTTTTTTTTAAATATGAATACATATATTGTTTTTGTTTTAATATAAAATTTCATGTTATTTTTTTATAATTCCAAATCATTAATTATTTACAAATATCTTTATCATTAATTATTACGTATACAAATTAAAAAAAAATCGGGCTACTACTTTAGTGCAAAATAAATAAATAGGATTTTCTTTTTTTTATTATCTCAGAAATCTCGACGATTTAGGGGCTGATATTTGGTGAAAATACATACATACATACAGTCACGCCTCTTTCCCACAGGGGTAGACAGAGACCACTTTGTTCCACTTGCTATGGTCCTGACATACTTCTTTTGCTTCATCCACATTCATAAGTCTCTTCATACATGCTTGTTGATTTCGGTATTCTTGACCTGATCTGTTTCTAAAACGTCCGCGATTTGGTCACGGAACGTCTCTCTAGCTCTTCCCCTCCCAACACACCCATTATAAAGGAAAACCATTTTCTCGTCAAAGGCAGTTTCGCCGTACAAACACGGCTATACCCTTTATATAATAACCAAAAACCAAAACCACTGTTTTACACGTTTCTAAAACACACCTTATAGAAGACTTAAAAACTCAAACTTTGTAAAGAAAAGGTTCATAACATCTCTGACGTTGTTAAAAATTTTACCCGATTGTCGAAAAGTGGCCCAATTTATAGGAGCATAACTAAGAAAACGTGATGCCGATTAGTCTCGACCTTTTTTAATTAAGTTATTCGGTTATCGTGCGTTTTGCAGGTTGATCCTAAAATTCAATCTGAAATGGCTGGTAACGTATGAGCGTTATGTTATTTTCCTATCCCTAGTAAGTTAAACGGTCAATATTTAGATAGAAGCGCACTCGGCATATCGAGCTAATCACGGTACAAAGACATAAGTATTCATTTTATTTCACTATGGGTGAGTCTCATGGTAGTTAAATTTTATGTTTATTTTGTAGATAATAATTGTAGTTGGTTTTCTATGGAGACAACAGCAAAGTCAAATTGGTCATCTAATCCATTATCGACTGATTTTATATAATATGTAATATTGTATAGTACGGAATCTACAGTATATGATTTGGATACGCACTTCGCCGGTTTTCATTAAGACTTCAAACAGTTCTTACAATTATTGTGCCGCTGACTCCAATGACTATAGCCAAAAGGACCTTAAGTACGTAAATTACCACCATTTTCGTTGCGTTATCGATCGCAGCCAATCACAGCTCTGTATCATTTAATCACGCGCAATTGTATAATTGAAAGAACACAAAGCATTTCACCAATCATTTTGTTTTCGGGCTTCTATTGTTTCTAGCAGGAGTTACAGACGATTGAATCAAAACAGGCTCCAAAATGAGGTTTGTGCTTTGTTTTTGAACGATGTATCTACTGCGGCGAATTCAGCGAGGAAAAACAAAACTGGTCAAGTGGGAGTCGGGTTATTGGTTGTAGGGTTTCGTACATATATAAATGTTGAATGTGCATTGGAAAAGAACGCCACTACAGACGTGTACACATATATTATTACATACATACAATGATGCCTTATACAGCGTTTTGTCTGGTCTGATGTATGAGAAAACAGGCGTGATGTAGGTGTATGTAATGTGTGTGATAGTTAATGACGTGGTAAGTTAAAAGAATAGAAGTGTTGGGTCGGGTTTTGTATAACACCTCTCCTAGACTACTGGCCCATGTTGAAATTAGATTAGAAGCAGTATTGAAATAATATGAAACTGGTGCCGTAGAAAATCAAACGACCAAATTTACCCCGGGAATAGTCGGAAAATAAAAATAAAATCTGACTTTGTGACTCACCATTTTATATGGAACCATTTTCATACTATTTCAATACTACTTCTAATCCATTATTCCGCAACGCCGTACCAAAATCATGCGACAAGGGGAAATAATCGAGGGTTTTACTTTTGAATTCTCACCTGCACTCAGTTGAACAGCTTACAAGTGACGGCATAGTGTTGAATCTTATTATTTTATGCTCTTATATCGTTCTAGATAGGTCACCTGTTGGTTCAGATGACCCATATTTTTTTCAACATGGGCCAGTAGTCTATCCGGTTCTTCCATGGATGTCGTAAGAGGCGGACTAAGGAAATAGGATGCCTTAGGCGACAGACTAGCCAACTGCCACTAAATATTATACCTCTTTCATCTGTTTTTTGCTTGAAATAGCTATGAAACGTACAGCAGTCATGATTTTGACTACGCGACATTTCATGTGCTCTGGTACCCCTTTCTGTTTATATGTCGAAAAAATAAATTTTTGGTATAACGACCGACTTTCAATGTTCAATGAGTCATTTCTACGAAATAAATTAAGGTCCGTTAGTAAGTAGTTAGTTGACGCATAATGCGGTCGCGAGGCTACAATCAATTAGACCCTAATATCACGTGACGTGTATCGCATAGTAATCAGTAGATAACTAGACTGTTTTATAAAAGTGACCTATGAAGTGGTCAGTGCTTAGGCTAAGCGCGCACTACGACTTTTTGTCGTGCGACACGATTTTAAAATAGCGCTGTCCATACTGATTTTTTCATCATATTTAAATCGATCTAAAAACACCAAAAAAATCACGATTGGTGCAGAGGTAAATTATATTTTTTTATATTTTTAGTATTTCTTATTATACTTACAGACCGTGAATATTTTAACCAATAGCCGGGTAAACGTGTCTGAAAACTCCTGTGAAGTTTTTTCCCCGGAATTTTCATGTTTTTTTTTTTTTCGAATAATCTCAAAATATTTCCCAGTATTTTGTACACCTACCTGCTATAAGTCAACCACGCAGCATCGCAATGTCGGACAATTGCAGGTATGTAGGTAGGCGCCTGGCGCCGACGGACGGGACCTACGATTGGGACGTAAGGCAGGTAAAACACTGGGCACAATGACCTGAAATGTGATAAAATATTTTTCTCCCACGAGGTCAATAATAAAAATATGGTTTTCAGACGCGTATAAACGACCACTGCTTAAAATATTTACGGTCAATATCCGGGCACCCTGTATATTATACCACTAGAAATACATCATCATCATCATCATCAGCCTATTATACGTCCCACTGCAGGGCACAGGCCTCCTCTCAGTATGAGAGGGCTTGGGGTATAGTTCCCACGCGGGCCCAGTGCTGATTGGGAACTTCACACACAACATTGAATTACTTCGTCGCTGTGTGGTTTCCTCACGATGTTTTCCTTCACCGAACAAGCTCGTGATAAATATCAAATTCGATATAGAAATACATAATCTGTAAAAAATTCAACAGTCTAGTCTAGCTCATCGTTGCTTAACTTCGGGTCGCGACCCAAATTTGGGTCGCGGGCCATATCAAGGTGGGTCGCAGGCGCAGGACCCACGGAATTTTTCACGGGATTCGGAATTTAGACTTTATAACTTATAGCTATGGCACGGTTCGTGAGTCTGACAGAAAGCCTGGTGACAGAGGGACGGACTGACGAACAGCACGTCTCAGTAATTAGGGTTTTCATTATTTTGGTACGGAACCCAAATCAATCCGTACCTAGTTTGTGGTCGCGACTAAGCTTCATGCCAAGATCGCGTACCGATATAATCCGTACCAATATATAAATGTGAAAGTGTGTTTGTTTGTTTGTTTGTTTGTTTGTCCGTCTTTCACGGCTAAACGGAGCGATGGATTGACGTGATTTTTTTAGGTAGAGATAGTTTAGGGCACGGAGAGTGACATAGGCTACTTTTTGTCCCGGAAAAAATTGATGTTCCCGAGGGAAAACAAAAATATAGTTTGCTTGATAGATCGATATCGATCGATGATAGATCGATATCAATCGATAACCGATCGATAGATGATAGATCGATGGCGCCGTGTGTCGTTTGAAACGAGAAGTTTTCTTATAGTTGTGCTTTATACCGCAATATAACCGAGTTCCACGCGGGCGGAGCCGCGGGCGGAAAGCTTAGTATTGAAATAGATATCAAATACTAAGATCCAGTGGTAGCCTAGCGGTTCAACGAGTGCTGTGGCCTCTCATGCAGAGAGACAAGAGACCCTCTTACTACGGAGACTGACAGTTTACTTATACCATACTACACGACATAAAAAAAAATGTGTAGTACTTATTTTGAAACTGTAGAATTTTGAATTTTTAAATAGATAAATGTACCTACAAAGATAGGTTACATGAATAACGAATGGCATTTTGGCGTGTGTGCTAATGTGAAATCTAAACGGATTGAAGTTGGGCGGAAACTAATGTTTGCTGCCAGCCGCCTCCGACCCGACCGACAGCCGGATCGGCGAGCTGCAACAAAATAAACGAGTTCGTTTGACATGAAACCAGACGACAGTCAATACGAAATGCTACTTTTGTGAAATAAAGTAAGGTAAATGCACCAATGCTCGACGCCTCAACGCCCAGTGGATGGCACCCATCTGTCAACTGTCTGACTATGACATAAGGTTGCAACTGCCATGTATTGGGTCAGTGTCGAGCACAGGGACGTTTACCTTAACAACTAATCTACAAACATAAATTTACCAATTCTTTGAGAATGGGATATTAGGTTTTTTTTCCCAGAAGAGTTTTATATGTATAATGTACTTGAAAATTCATGTACGGCTCGATATAGATATCTTTTACGATCTAAAAATACAATGTATAATAATATCTGTACTTTTATTATTTTTAAGAGCGAGGACATGCAAAAATTTAGGTACGTCTGGATAATGACCGTTTATGAGCCAAACAGTTCGTAGGTAAATGTTCCATGTGGTGTCAGGTTTACAACAACACTTCTCCATTTCTTCCGTGGATGTCGTAAAGAAGAAGTGGCTACGAAACGTGAAATAGTGGCTTTGACTATGTAGCTTTTCGTGTGCTCTGCCTACCCCATTTGGGAATATTGGCGTATTGTATGTATGTATTTTTAATGAAATCTTTTTGATGAGTATTACTTTCCCCATTAAGACGAATCTAAGAAGCCCAAACCATGAGGTAGGTCCTTTTATTTGAGTTCCTATGGGCACGCCACGGTTCAGTTCCATAAAAGGATTAAGTATCATCCAAATCGGAAACCATACCAGGAAGTTAAAACTTAGTACTTAACAAAATAGTTGAGTCTTTGTTTTCGCAGGTGGGTGTTATAAAATGGTTGCATGATGTGATTTCTGACTTCAGATCCTAAATAATTACTGAGGTAGCTTTAGCAATTGGAACACCTGGCGAGGTTTCCCCTCTTGGCTTGAATACGACTTAGGTCGATCAATTTTTTATTACTTTTATAGTTCCGTACTTTTATCTAAAGGAACTAGCTCTTACGGTTCTTGAGATACAGCTTGGTGACAGACAGACATACAGACGGACAGACGTATAGACGGACAGCGAAGTCTCAGTAACAGGGTCCCGTTTTCATCCTTTGGGTACGGAACCTAAAAAGGGAACCATAGGATCACTTCGTTGGCGTTATTCTATCACCGGTACCACTACTTACGTCACCGGTAGTCTAAAACTGTTCTACATGGCACTAACGAAGTTTTGAAGATTGGTTGCATAAATTACAACTTCTAACTTTCTCTCTTGACTTTGATCCCTAGGTATAACATTTGTTTGGAGAGACGTCTCCCTATTAAAATATTCCTACATGTAGTACTTTATGCTGAGAAAAAAATCAAACCCCTAAGTGTACGCGATCAAAAGATATGATCGTCTATATTGCATTTCCCATACAGCAGTAAAGGGATCCAAAGCCTATAATCATGTTTGGCATGTACCAATGTAGTGTTACACAAACAACGGAAAAAGTGTGAAAAACGCAAGTTTGTATTTAAATACAGATTTGCTATTACTAATTTGTACATTGGTGTGTTTTGTCGACGCAAGAGGACAACTTAGTACGTTTTTGACTGAAAACGGCCAGGACAGGACCCTTCATACGTGACTTCAACTTACAGTTGACTAGTTTGATGTCGTTTTAGGGAAAAAAAACATGTTTGTCTGCCTATTAAAGACTGCTAATTATCTCCGCAACTACACAAGTTAAGTATCTAATTGAGGAGTAATAGTTTTATGAAAGACCAACTCGTTACCTCGCTGAGAATAGAAAGCACCGGTTAATGTCAATAATGTTTATTATTTTTATATTAATTGTTCCATCGCTTTTATAATTATGAATTCATAATTAATAAACTGAAACAATATTCCAAAGTTAGACACAGATATATTGACACAATTCTTACTAAAAATGCTTTTCTAGCGTTCATCTTGTTTGGATAAGGACCAAAAAGCATTTTAATTCGTAGGTAAAGTTACTGTTATATTTTCTGTTGCAAGGGGAAAGTTAATCATCCAACGTATGGCTAATTTTTGTACCAGAACTGAAAATGATAGCGGAAATGTAAACTACATTTTAACGCATGTTAACACAAATGCTTCATCCAATGTCTTCATTCAATCGCAAATGCGTTTTATTTACTCAAATTGAATATTTTTGTTGAATTGTGTTCAATAAATATAATTACAGACAGAACAGGTTTCCTTTAACAGACTTTCGCAGTAAGTAATGTACACAAATATATGCAAAATCATATGATAAAAAAATCTGCCACATACAGGTATGTATTACTGAGAATTTAAAATACCTCTACTCGTGAGACTAGCCTTTTATCGACTAATATTGTACTTATTTTATCTTAACCTAAGTTAACTATATAAAAAGAAGATTATACATCCACAACAGTCTTCTCGTGTTAAAATGCCAGTGAACACAATTAGTGATTTTAGAATAAACATTTACATTATTCAAATATTAGCCTTTTGCCATGGCGATAGGCAAATTTTAGCAACCGGTTGCTTTTAACGAAATCGGCGTAAGTAAGCTTAAACATACAAAAAACTTTATTGATCAAGAAAATCCTTTATTACAACTTCTAAGAAGGGTTAAAAAGGCCACGAAAGATTATTCCAAAAATAACTGTTAAGACTTAGTAAAAGCTCTCATATAAATTTTCAACGAAAAGCGAACACGGCATACGAGTTGAGTAACAAGTTATTATGTTACTAGTCCTTGTAACAATACCTCAAGGAAATGTGACCCCCGCGGTCCAAGTCTAATTTGGGATTATACGTTTGAATCTATTGTTTGAGAAAAAAATATTATTCCAGTGCCCTCAATACAGTAACTCTCGAGTTTCAGTATTTTCTTGGCCACTTTAGTTAGGGGCCGTCTACACGAATTTACACTTAGTGAAATGTACGCGTAGACGAGTTTATTCTGTGTTGCTTGTTTATATGGATGAATGGCCTTCCAGCTCAGTAAAACCATTAATATTATAAAATATGAACAACCTTGCTTATACTAAACATAAAAAGTAAAAGTGCAAGTATCATAAAAATATAACAAATGTATACGCTTAAAAAGATCCTTAAAAATAGAATTATTATGCAATACTTTTCTAAATAACGCTACCTTACAGTCTAACAGAATGTACCTACTCGTACATTACAAATGCTTCCTTATGTCGTGAACGAGCAGATTCTTCAGGTAATTGTTGTCTTTAGCGAAACATTCCACGATGTCGAAGTGGTCCATGTCGTCTTTGATCTCTAGGTACATGTTCTGCATCAGACAGGTGTTTTGGAGCAGCTCGTAAAACTCTCTCGTTTGTTTTTTGAATGTTGGGCTGTCGTTCTGTGCGGCTAGGATGTAGACTCTAACCCTGGCGGCTTGGAGATGGGAGTAGCAATCGAATAGCGGGGACAGAGGGACCGCCCACTCGGACGGCAGCTGCACCGCGTCGTTGACGGTGGTGAGGACCAAGTCACGGAGGTCGTATATTCCCGAGATGAAGAAGGCTCCTTGGAGGCGGTACGAGCCCGGCGTGTTGTCCAGGAACTCGGCGCTTGCCAGCAGTTTGGCCACCAGGTGAGCACCCGCCGAATGCCCCGCGAAGTACACACCTCTGCAAACGACACATCATGATTACAGATAAAGTTAGCAACAAAGATATCGGCACCATCAATGTACTACAAATACGTACACACGACATTGATATTGAACTGGTATATTTTTGGCACTTGCTGACTGTAGGTACCTACATACGTATAATGAGAATCACTTACAAAAAATCTAAATCTAAAGATCGCATTGGTTGTTAGTGCGAGGATTTTAATAACAACCATGTCACGTTTCCCTGTCACTTAGATTTCTTCTTTTGTTTTAACGCCATTCGTAATTCATGTTGGAGTCAAGTCAAATTGCATCGTTCCATTAAGCAGTCACGATTATTATTTTATCTTCCTTTCACAATAGCAAAGCAATGCTCTTAAGTGTATTCTAGGGGAGACAGGTCTGTAAGTATTCTGAATAATAACTACAAAGTAGCTTAATAATGCATTATGTAAGAAGGGTAAGCGTGTAAGCGTCGGTCTTGTCTCTTACTACTTTATACTCATTTTCTAGCCTCAAAAATAAGACGCGTTACTTTTTACACACATTTTTTTATATAAATGTACTAGCTTTCCGCCCGCGACTCCGCCCGCGTGGAACTCGGTTATATTGCGGTATAAAGCACAACTATAAGAAAACTTCTCGTTTCAAACGACACACGGCGCCATCGATATATCATCTATCGATCGGTTATCGATTGATATCGATCTATCATCGATCGATTTCGATCTATCAAGCAAACTATATATATTTTTGTTTTCCCTCGGGAACATCAATTTTTTCCGGGATAAAAAGTAGCCTATGTCACTCTCCGTGCCCTAAACTATCTCTACCTAAAAAATCACGTCAATCCATCGCTCCGTTTAGCCGTGAAAGACGGACAAACAAACAAACAAACACACTTTCACATTTGTATATTGGTACGGATACAAAAAATCCTTCCGGATTCACGACTAAAGGATTTCTGAGTCAACTCTCAGTGTTCTCAATGGAGCTCAGTGGAGCTTGATTAACTCCAGCAGAAGGCAGATGATAGAATACACTAATGTCAACGAAATTTATAATAATACACAACATTCAATTTCAAAACGTATAAAATAATAATAATATGTAAAGACTGATCCATAATAAGCAGTTATTTATAACTAGGCTTAGGACTTTTGGATGCTCGCCGTGGTTCTAGAATCCATGGAGTCGCCATTATCTTAAATATTTTTTAACTGTCAAATCAAAGTGAAAAAAAAAAATGTTATGATTTATGCGGATATATCAGTAATTAATTAATTTTATAATAACTCTACACAAGGTACAGTTTACAGGTGATGCGATAAGAATATTATATTTATACGATTTACTTCATCGATATGCATCCTCTTTAATAGGTACTACTGTTGTGAACGTAACAGACTACTGACAAGTATTAACTGTTTACTAGACTATTTTTTGGACTTCGAAAAAAATCTTATCAAAATTTTAACATAAAAGCTGCTCCATGGATTCTAGAACCACGGCGAGCATCCAAAAGTCCTAACCCTATTTATAACGTCCCCAATTTCCGTTCAGACGATTGAAAGAAAAAAGCATTATTTTTTTCAAATTTGGAACACGTGGTCGATGTGCGTGATGGGCGAGAGCCTATGACGCCTACCGCCTGTTCCAGATTTTAAATATTTATCTTCTTTCTTCATTTATTTGTCATTATTAAGTTATTTGAAACTGGTTTTTTGATGGAAATCATGTACGTGAACTTAAAAACTTATTATTCTACAAAACACATTGAAATAGCATATAAAGAACAACTTAAAAGTACAAAGGCGATATCCTTTGAGATATCTCTTCCTGCTGGTTTTGAACTATTGACAAAACACGAGAAACAAACAGTACCTACTAATACACACCAATAAGTCTAAATATGAGAATGCAGATAAATTTAGGGTAACAGTATGTGAGAACTAAGTAAGGTTTAACATACCTCGAGCCCATTTTCTCGGCGTACTCAAAAACGAAACGCGCAGCGTTCTGTATTTGGTTGACGATCTCGGGCAGCGTAGCGTTCGGGCACAAGTCGTAGCCGACGATTATAGTTTTGACCCGACAGCGGTGCAGTGGCAGCACCGGGTACCGGGATATTTCACGGTTCAACTCTTGCCAGAAACCTCCGTGGACATACACGAGGATCGGCGCATCTGAAACGGAATTTAGCAACGTTAGGGCGACGCCTGAACAATCCTTTGCAAGAAATACCAAACTCGCAATGCACGGTTCAACTACGAAGCCAGTGGGTGGACCAAACGTGTCCGTCAGGGTTCCCGGATCGTCCATACTTATGGCCATGAAGTTCGTGTGGTTTTTATAGAAGATTATGCCCATCTTTTGTCGAAAAAGGTTTGCCGTGAGCGCTTGTTCCGAATTTACTAATAATACCAACAGAAAAAGTTCAGGTACGCTTTCTTTACTAGCAGTTTTCGGTGCTAGTTTCGTACATTGTTCCACTCGATATACTGATTTTATCTCAGCTTAATTTAGGCGTGTAATTTCTTCAATGCCTTCTTTCCTAGTGGCGGTTAATTGCAGTCAATTGTTTTACAATTTTTAACTTTTAAGTTGTAAAATTTGTTTTATTTCGTGATCGCTGATCGAATGAAACGAAAGCAGTATACGTCTAGTGTGTTCAAAACGATCATGCAGTCGATAACGATTTCGTTAACGTGGCATTGTATGGAGATGTGTCGACCGCGGCAGTTGTGCAAACGTTCCGATGGCAGCGCTTTTTTGCGATAACTCGCCAACGAAATCGTTATCGACTGCACGATCGTTTTGAACACACAAGACGTTGTAATAAACTATATCATTAACCACGTAATGTCGACTAGGTAATGTTAAAACGGTATATTTATTTTCGAACCGGCGTTGGCGTGGTAACACGGGTGCACAAATTTGCCTGGAGGCATTGAAAAAATAAAGCACTAACGTTGAACTTGCTTAGTAAAAGCGCTGGGATTATTTTTACCCCGCGCCGTGTACAAGGGCGACAGGATTATTTACTACGGCACCTGCCAGGTGTATAGGAGAGGAGCAAGGTATAAATAGAAACCGTTGCTTTGTCAGCATTCAAAGGAAAATATCAAAGCGGCTTATCTATCGGTTGGTAAGATTTTAAAATGCGATAGATATATACAGTCGACAACAAAGATAATACGGGCAGAGGGCCACGCTGGATATTGAAATATTATGGCGGTGTCGATATTTTTGTAGTCGATTGGTTTTCCTTAGTAGGTAGGGAAAAAGTTGAGGGGTAATCTCATAGCTAAAGAACTGTATTTTTTTTGTACAAAACAATTGATTTACTTCCTTCCATTATGACACGCGAACGTCTAAAAATCTCGTGTTAATTGTGTAGTCAGGAATACCTAGTTCCATGCGTTGAGATCGCTCACAAGGAACAGTTTTTTTTTACAATCACTCGTTCAATTCATTCATTCTCCTTTTATACGATCAGTTCTATTTTAACTTTCATGGAACTATACTATAGTCCTTTCGTTTAAGCTTAGCTTAGACTTTTAACTGACAAAATTTTAATTTTTCTCCGGAATCCAAAGGTAAAACTGAAAATCATTATGACAATAACACTTATAACTACAACATTACTATTACAAAAGGTAGCCATTTGCAGTGACGCCTTGGGTTTATTCAAAAATGTGAAAAGATTTGACCGTTACGAATTTAATGTTATATGAAACGGAGTAAGTATAATTATATAAGTCTTACCGTTCGGCAGGTCGGTGCCAAATATGTCGAGTTTCTGGTTAGGCGTTGGTCCGTACTCGATCTCCAGTTTGTGTGGTACGTTGTTCGTCGCCTCCTCGCTCGCTGAAACGTTTAACGGGACGTGAGTGTTGACGATAGCAAACCGCAAAAGACAGCACTTGCGAATTTCAAATGTTGGGGATTAAACTTGAGTTAAAACCTAATCTTCATATCTCGGTAATTTATACATCGCAGAGCTAATGCGGATCAAATTTATTTGCAAAGTAATTTTCTGCTCTACCATCGAACCAATTGATTGCTGTCCCACCGCAAAACGTTAACACAATAAATGCAATTAAGTTTTCCTTTGTTGCGCCATGCATTCACTATGACGTTAGCTGTAAATAGGTTCTGTGTTGGGTCAGAAATCAATTGGTTCGAGTGTACAGTTGATAAAAATAAAACAATAAAAATAATGAGGCTTCGGCACACTAGAGTTTATTCGTAATTTAAACGTAAGAATTTATTTTGTCGCATTTTTGACATGTTTGGTAAGAGTGGAACATTATCGTTTTGCCGCGGGTAAAAATTAGCATGCCTGGCAACAGCTGTTCATACATATTTTGTACGAACCAAATGATTCCTGACGCACCTTAGAACGTAGTTGCAGTAAAAGTCATAGTACTTAACAATGTAGACTTGATAGAGGAAATCTCTAATACATTTATTGTGATAAAGTTTGCGATGGGTCTGAAACCAATTGGTTCGATCCGTTCGATTGTACAGTCAAGGACTTTAATTCATGAGCCACCATGGAATCAATTCACAGTAGACGTCATAGTGACATCCCGTTAATTGTTAAGGGAAATCGTAATAACTTTTTCTTTGAAAAGGTTCTATGGTGGTTCATGAATTAAAGTCGTTGACCGTACATAGTAACATCAAGTACTTACTTAACTTAAGTCTTTGTACGGTAATAGGTAATTGCATGATTTAGTTTTATTTGACATCGTCCTGCAAATATTTTTGACAACCATGAATTCATATAAAAACGTACTTTTAGACAACTCATGCCTGCGAATCTTTGACAGCGGCAATGGGCGTCGCTAAAACGTTTATACGCGTTAGTGGCATACAGAGTGTCCCATAAGTGACACGTCACAGTGACACTGGAGGTAGGTCACCTAAAGATGCATCGAACCAGCCTAACATGACCTTAGTAAAAGTTGCATGGTTTTCGAGTTATTAGCAAATTTCGACTTTTAATGAATGATGAATTTAATTGAAATGAATGTATAACAAGTGGCAAATTTACCCGAAAGCGATTTCTAGCTGAATTCTTAGTTTTAACTTAGTTCGATAGGGCATCGGTAAAGTGATTAAAATGTTTAATTTTATCGGAATAAGATACTTGTATTGTACTACATATTTCCAAATCTGCATAAAATGCTGAAGTTTTTGACGCTATTTTCTCGTTTCGTTTCATAGTTTTTTTTTTAACGGGAGGTGCCCAAAGTGTCAATTCTTATTTCGCTGATAATTTAAATCAACACTTATCCAGTATGTTTTGGAACTTAACATTACTTTCATACTTTTTTGGCAAAAACATGATGATGACGTCTTAAATAACTATTCAGGATTCCATACAGTAAAAAAAAGCTTCGAGAGCTTTCCAACAGAATTCTGGCTCTAACAATATCAAAAAAAGGGGAAATTCATTAAAAATCGAATTTTGCTAATAACTCGGAAACCATGCAACTTTTACAAAGGTCATGTTAGGCTGGTTCGATGCATCTTTAGCTGACCTACCTCCAGTGTCACTGTGACGTGTCACTTATGGGACACCCTGTATATACTATGGCATGTATACTATGTTTCTTATTCTATTTCATTGTTAGTTTCCAATAGCACTCAACAACACACGCAAAATTAAAATTCACTTTGCATTTCCATAACCTAAACAAATACGCTACTAGTATCTCTACATTCGCCGAGCAACCAACGCACACAAAGGCAAAATGTTGAGAATAAGAGATAATACAATACATACGGTTGCCGTACTAAAGAGCAAAACGACGGGTAGACGATTATAATTCAGTACCACTACCATGAATTCACAGCGACCGTATCCGCTAGCGATAGCAAACATTTGTAGCGAACGCTTGCAACTAACGCTTTGTAGCCATCACGTTATTTTAACGTAGTACCGGTAGGTATAGTCCTCGGCTAATTTGATGCCAAGATTTTTCGTAATGGGAGTAAGGTCACAAACCGCTTTTGCATACATACAACATACAATCACGTGTTTATACTCAAATGGGTAGGCAGAGCACACGAAACGTGACAAAGGCAAGACCATGATTACGACTATTTCACGTTTCGCAGCCACTTTAAGCATAATTTTAGCTTTGAAAATAGATGGAAGAGGTAGTATAGTAGTGACAGGTTGCTAGCCTGTCGCCTAAATTATACCAAAACCTATTTCCTTAATCGCCTCTTCTGACATCCACTGAAGAAATGGAAGAGTATTAATCTATCCCCACACTGTAGTACAGGATCATGTCGCTTTTTTCACTAAAAATATCTTGATGTCTAACTTGCTGGGGACTATACCATGAGCACAGAATAATTAATAGTTCGTGAATCACAATTATAACAGACTAGCTTTCCGCCCGCGGCTTCGCCCGCGTGTAATTCGGTTATATTGCGGTTTAAAGCGAACATTCCCTAGGGAACATCATTTTTTTCCGGGATAAAAAGTACCCTATTATTTAATCCGGGCTTCTAACTTTACGTCTGCAAAATTACAAAGCAATCGGTTCAGTAGTTACGGCGTGAAAGCGGAACAAACAAACAAACAAACAAACTCACTTTCTGATTTACAATATTAGTAAGGATGTCACCGACAAGGTGAATCGAAAGTAATTCGCGCGTTTATTCGCTATCGACAGTCGTAAGGTAAATGGGTCACGATGGCAAATAATGGTAGTGGTACTGACGACGTCATGTTTTCGGCTGAATAGCACCACCTATGAGCTAGTGTTGGTAAAGACTCTAGTTTAAGTCCACAGTACGCAAAACCCATTTCAAATTTTTAAACTATACATATATTTACGGGACTTCTAACTAAAAAATCTATAGAATCTTTTGAGTCGTAAGTCGAGTCCTTTATTAAGTCTCATCGAGCCCTTCAGTCTTAACTTAAGCCTTAGAAAAGACTTGAGTTCTTTTTTTTCTGTAGTCGTTTTTGAAGTTTAATAACCTATAAGTATAAGCAGAACACTTATCTCGAGTATGTTTAGAGGACAGAAGACTCAAGCCACAGACACGTTGAAAAGAACACAACCTTCTATAAAATGGGCACAGCCGAAAAAAAGCTCGGTCGAAAACTCGAGTCTTTACCAACACTATGAGCCCGCAAAACACAATAGTCCGGAAACATTTGCCCAGAGCCGCAATCTTTGTATGAAACCTCCACTATAAGGGCGACTGCACATTAACCAGGGTTTAATGTACGCACCTGCCGTTATGGTCTGAATGTGGTTGTGAAGCACATCCTGGGAGGAAGCGAAGCGCGTCGACCACTGGCTAGGCGTGTACTCCCGCTCGATGTCCGACGAATCCATTATTACTGACATGGCGATGCAATCTGTAAAAGATAGCACACGTGTAATCACAGAATAGGTACACTACAGTACAGAACACACTACCTACAGAAGGTCGTCTCCTGCTGGCTCAACACGAAAGAGTGCTAAATAGATTTTAACCGTCACTGTCTAACTTGAGACGTCAAAAAGTGACAGGTAGTATATTCCTCGCACGAAACGCATCGCGGGTGTTGCTGTGATGGGACACGTTACTATAGAACACGTTTAGGCATAAAAAATATTGCTCTCTCTTTCTATCTTTACCTGCTTGCTGTAGCGTAGAACATTAACGAGGTCTCACCAGCAGAGCGTGCCTAAGCTGGGTGGACCTCCCCTGATGAAATGCTGTCAGTGTTGCTAGCTCGGATTTTGAAAAAGGCAGCTAATAAAATTACGAAGGCTTAGAATTTTGTCTACCTATAGGTACCCTGTATTCATTCGACAGAGTAGGTACTTCGTTAAGCCCAGTGTAAATACATATGTGCGTGTGTAATAATAATTATGTGCAGTTGTTCCTTAATTCTTTACACTTGAGAATGTTTTTGGTCGTACCGACTAATATAGGTACTTACATAGTAGCTAGGTACGGAATAGTTTTTCTTTACTGAAACAAAATAAATCTAGTTTGGAGTAAGTGCTGTTGATCTAGATATACATATACCTACTTATTTATTATTGTCCTAAGCCCTTTGTTTAATTGAGGACGCAGCTGGTCCTATTTTATTTACATGCGATAAGTACACATTGAATCACACGAAGATCGTATCACGGAGTTATAAACATGCATCTCATCATACACGAAACGCTACATAGGCAAAACCAAGACTATTTCTCATCATTATACCTAGTCGATATTTGAAACAAAGGCCTAGTGAAAAACCGCTAACTTACAGCGAAGCAAATTCCTGAACGGTATGATTTGAATTTCGAATCATTAGAGCGACGCGTGGTGTCGGGCTTAGAATTACGCCTCTCCGTTAAGAGGATAGGAGTCGCACCACTTCTCCATACAAACGTAGTCCCCTGTTTTCTCCGTGAATAATGACATTAGAGCAATTTTTTGTGGCTATGCCCCTATGATTTGCTTTTATCGATTTTCTAAATAAAAAAAATAATAAATAATAAAAAAATCGATAAAAGCAAATCATAGGGGCATAGCCACAACAAATACAAATATAATGTAAAAAAAATTTTTGCTCTAATGTCATTATTCACGGAGAAAACAGGGGACTACGTTTGTATGGAGAAGCGGCGCGACTCCTATCCTCTTAATTCCATGTCGTAAGAGGCAATTAAAGAGATAGGTTGAGGTATGCTTTAAGCGACAGGATAGCAACCTATCACTAGGCTTAGGACTTTTGGATGCTCGCCGTGGTTCTAGAATCCATGGAGTCGCCATTTATATTAAAATTTTAATAAGATTTTTTTGTAAGTCTAAAAAATAGTCTAGTAAAATATGTATAAGCCTAAAAATAATTATTTATTTTAATTAATTAAAACTAAAATATCTTGTCGCAGCTGATAGGTATGATTTATATGGCATTATTGAAACTTCGATGAGGTACTGTAACTTGTATATACCTAGTTATGATAAAATTAATTAGTTACTGATATATCCGAATAAATCATGACACTTATTTTTACACTTAGATTTGACTTTGTCAAAAAATATTTAAGGTAATGGCGACTCCATGGATTCTAGAACCACGGCGAGCATCCAAAAGTCCTAAGCCTAAATATCACTATTCAACCTCTGTCATCTAAGTCAAAATCGAAAGTTTTGTTTCAATTAGCTACGAAACGTTGAATAGTTATGGCGTTGACTATCTTCGTTTTGTGTCCTTTGCCTACCCCATTTGAATTCTCAAATTCTGGCGTGATTTTAATGTTACGTAAAATTATTATCGTCAACTTAGCTACCTACCTGCTTTAATTTAATCAATATTCGGTTCAAAACGTCATATGAAAAACAAGCCGTGCTTAATTTGGAATTCGTCAACAGATCCCTTTGTTCCAATGTACCTACTTAGCCTTCACATAATCCTTTAACCTCACTTCCTTATACATAATACAAAACAAAAACAAAAGCCTGTCTGTACGCGATAACTCTCTCAACTACAGAACGGATTTGACGCGGATTTCATCATTACATAATAGATAGTAGATTAGATAGGTACTTAATCTCTTTTAGGAGATTTATATGTGATGTGTTTGTGCATATATAGCATCGTTTTGTGAGCGGTGTGTGTAAAACGCATGGCCATAGACATGCTACGCCAACCGTTCGAGGCTGGACCGACCACAACTTTAATTGAAGATTCATTCATAAATTTCGTTTGTCTGAGCGAAAACTCGCTTCTGTCTACTCATTGACAGGGACCAAAGCAATTTGAACAGGTGTGGCGCTGAGGTACACACTTCTTTTAATTATTTTAATTAATTTTCCTCACTCCGGCTGTGAGTATTAATTTTTGTTTGCTCCTAATTGAGGCGAGGGAGACCTTGTTGGAATTAGGGTTCGTTTATCAAGCTGTAAAATGACGTTTAAGTTATTTATGCTGAAATCGCCATTTCAATAACCAACATTAAGGGGTCATCCATAAAGTACGTCACACGTAAAGGGGGGAGGGGGGGTCGACAAAGTGTGACATGGTGTGACAAGGGGTGGGAGGGGTACTAAGTTTCGTGACATCACATTTTAAAATCTAATATGTTTAGAGGTAGTAATCACGTAATTTGAAATATATTTACTAGCTTGCCACGAATGCTTACTACGAATGCCGCCAAACGCACAGGTGCGTTAGGTTAGGTTAGGTTAGGTTAGGTTAGGCATTCGTCAAAGGGCCGTACTTCGCGTGAATTTATCGTTTCTATTTCATTCGACAATTGACTGTTAATGTTGATTTCATAAAAAGTACTTAATTTAAATGGAAATAAAACTAAACTTGGAACTGCTGTTTTAATTTAATAATTTTTCGATGTGAAATTGTAAAACATGTGACGTCACACTAGGGAGGGGGGGGGTCTCAGAAATGTGACCACCTGTGACAAGGACGGGGGGAGGGCTAAAAAATCATGAAATTCGTGTGACGTACTTTATGGATGGCCCCTAATTAAAAATGAAAAAAACCCCGACTATTAAAAAAAAATCTAGCATCAAGTCCTTGTCAATTAGAAACATGAAGAGAACTAGTGAAGACAAAGCCAACGAGCCTCAAGTCGATGGGTTTGCTGAACGTGTAACATTCCTATCGCACCTAACAAACAACCTGATGACCTTGAAGACCTGAACCGATTTCCACCAAACATAGCTAAGAACACTCTCGACTGACATAGCTTTAACTGCTATCGATTTGTACCACCGAACCGATTCATCCCTACCCACCGCGGAACGTATTTACAGTGAACGTCATGACATTGCACGGCTCGACAAAGGAAATCTTTACTACGTTTATTGTGACAACGTACTGCAGCAGGCCAGGCAGGAAACAATTGGCTATACGAACGTATCTTGGAGACGTGGAAATAATGGATCATTATCGAGCCGTGATAAACCAATAGGGTGCACTGCAACACGCTCGAGTCGCCTCGCGCGTGGTATGGTCTAACTATAATTTTCTGACGTATCTAGTTAGACAGTGACAGGTTCTATGTATAATAGATCTCGCGCGCGACTTATGCCTTACTGTGTCAAGCCAAGGATACACTAGGAGACAAATGTCCCACGACATTTGTGTCGGCGACATGTCAAGCGAAGCCGGCCGATTTCGGCTGACATATCTGGCGACATCGCGCGACTTATTGTGTCGTATTGACACGTGTCGTGCGAAGTTGCCAGACATGTCGAGCGAATTCCGGCAACGTCGTGCTACTTCACCCGAAGTTGCTGGGGACACGTGTCGTGGGACATTTTGTCCCCTAGTGTATCCTTGGCTTTATACTGGCAAGTGGACGTTGGACCCCATGTATCGCTAAGGATTGAGGTCCTACAAGACCTTTCAGAATTGGGGGTTGCAGGCTGAGGAAATCTAGCGCAAGGTAGGTAGTTAAGTATTGGCAGGGTCAGAAAAAAATACAACGAATCAATAATACAATACATCTTGTACATGATCGATAGTTTTTGTGCAAAATTCCATGGATCTCCTTAGTTCCAATGTAACGGAGACGGAACCATAGCACTAATTGGCGAACTAACCTAAGTCTTCCGAAAGGAAATCCTTATTTTTATTTTCATAGGCAACTTTCTTAATTCTACGTACCTAATTGATAAGTTTGGTAGACTAATTAATTATGCGTAAGCACTTTAGTTTCAACGTCTTAGCTTTGTGCTTAATTTTTTTACAAATTAATTTGAATCTTAACAAGTTCCACACTTGCCTAATAGAGACAATTTTTAAATTGATTTATAAATAGTAAATCACGTGTCATAAATCAATAACAACAAACGCTATGTTAATTACATAAATACGTAAGTATCACTCCCCTTTCCCTGACATACTACTCTCTATTCTGGCATAGGTACTTCCCTAGCTTCATTCAATTCATCCTTTTCGTCATAGGTAGGTACGTGGTCATGCTCGACTGTTTCGGGTACTTTCTGTTAATTATACTGTACTTAGTTATATCAAGAATCTAATTAAAACCATAAAGCACTAATACTAAGTATTTGATGGCATGATAGAATATTCAAAGGATTCCTGACATTTTTTTTTAATAACTACAAACCCCTCTGTGGTGTCGGGTTTAGAAAAATATATTTCTTCCGTAGATGTAAGAAGAGTCGATTAAAAATAAGTTAAGGTGTATTTTAAGCAACAGGCTAGCAATCTGTCACTATTAAACCTGCCAACTTAAACCGTAAAACTATGCTAGAAGTGGGCAAGGCAGTGAATAAAGGCATGATGTATGTATGATGGTCTACATATAAAGCCCTTGCAACATGAGGCCAATTTTCACTTAACCAATTGTTTCTAATTGGTGCTAGTAATTTTTATTTAACGAGTTGATACCTTGGTACGCAACGCGTTCAAACGTTAAAATGTGGCCAAGGGCGTAAGGGAATATCTGCTCTGACCCACACACGTGTGTCAGTTTGACTTCTTCAACTGTATCGACAGAAGCCACGAAACACAAACGGAGGTCGCAGGAACAAACTGACAAATCGAATAAGGAAGCAACTTTGCTAACTTTGTCGCATGTAGCGAGTCTTAATGACTCGCAGACTGAAGTCGGAGTGAGTTTAACTTTTTTCAGGATCAACTTCCGTATTATCATTGATAGGCCTTGAAAGTATTATGTACTATACATATAACGTATTACGTACTGGCAGGACATAACACACTCTTTTGTTTTATTTCAGTTCGATTTTTAATTTACAGAGCAATCAAAACATAAGCGGGAAGTATCTTTGCCGGTGCACGACTTAAAGCCAAGGCTCTTCATACGCGGATTTAATGAGGTTTAATTCTAAAAAACTGACCGTAACTTAATTATACATACATACATACAACACGACTGTATATCCAAAGAGGCTGGAGGCTGAACACGCAATACCCTATTATGTACATAAATAGACGAAACCATTACTATTTCACGTCACACACCTACTTCTAAAACATTTTTAAGGTTTTTTTTAGGTGTAATAGCGACAGGTTTTTCTAAAATAGGTATACATACATACATAAATATTGTCACGCCTGCATTCCCAAGAGGGGTAGGCAGAGTACATGAATTCAAAAATCCAGTGCCACGTTTAGCAAATTCAGGGTAACCAGATGGTTAAACGTGATATTGCGGTGACAGGTTGCTAGCCCATCGCCCAAAATACACTAAACCCTTTCCCAGAGTCGACTCTTACGAAACCCACGGGAAGAAAGAGGGAGGTGCTATTCTAATCCGGCACCGGCACGGGTAATAGGTATACCTTAACGGGTAAAATAGGTATGCCTTAACCCAGGGGTTCCCAATCTTTTTCAGCCCGCGGCGAACCCACAAGTTTAGAATTCTGTCACGGCACCCTACCCTATGTAAAAATGAAAATATGTATGTGTAAAAATATGAAAATGGTTTCGGATAATGATAAATAATCGACTCGCCGTGGCGCCCCTCAACACCTTCTGCGGCGCTCCAGGGCCCATGCCTTAACCTATAACCTTAACCTTAAACACCTCTACTGCGACATCCACGGCAGAAATGGAGAGACGTTATTGTAAACGTTACACCACACGGCATTACTTTGCTAATGTTGTAAATACATTATAGTTATGTAAGTAGGTACAAGTTCGCATGATTTTTGAAAAATAGGTAGAGACCGGATGTAACGATAGCAGTCATAGCAAGTGAAATATTTTGCTTAGTGAAAACTTACCTGTACCGGCTACTCAGAAGTACTTGAAGGCACTAAGCACAAGTACCTATCAAATGTTTTAAAATTATTGCTTTACACATTTATAGGATTTCTGTTTCTAAAGTCACTTAAAATACAAAAATATCGTATGGTTTCACAGTCACGCACATATCTTAAAATGTTTTTGATAGTTCTTCAATTAATAAGTTAACGTAGACACGCAAAAATGTTGTCATTTATTTTGTAATCTAGGTGCATTGACTTTGCTTAAGCTTGTATAATTAAGATTAAACAACAACATAATTACATCACCGAGATAACATCACGGACACATTAGGTACAAGAGAACAAAGGGAACAACTAAACAACTAAAACAATTAAGAAATGATAATGTTAATGACTAACACGCCAAGCGATTTTATATCTTCCGTTAATATTGATCGTAATTAAGGCGATCCTCAAAACCAACATTCACTATATGTATATTATTAGAACTAGTTTGTCATCGAGAATTTTCCATTTCGGATTCAAACGGAACTATCAAGTTGAAATTCCGTTCCAAGGTCAATATACCTATAACTTAGTTTATATACAAAAGTTTCTATCTGATGAACGACGAACATTGCTATTACAGAGTTTAATGCACAAGGCGATTAAGATTTCAATTAAGTTCTGAGTTTTAGTTAGTCATTTCTCATTATTTTCTTTCAAATGATAGCGACGTAAAAGTAAATTTGTAATTAAGTAGGTAATCCGCGTTAAACGTGAACGTTGTCAACTTTAATAGTTTCTTGGCATTATTAGCTAGACAGACAGGACATTCGTTAACTGTAACTCGTTAATGTGTTGTTTATTCAAAAGGACAGAGTCCTCCAACAAACATTAATATCTTTAATCACTTAGATTAAATGTTAATAAAGAGAAATAAAGTACTTAAATCGCGTTTCCTAGTTTAACAGAGAGGTATGAAAAAAACAGCCAAGAGCTACTCGGATTCGGTAACTGAGGGTTCCGTTTGGTGTGGACATATGATATTCCATTCAATATGACAGGTAATTTTTACATCTCGACCACGAGCTCGTCGATGAGATTGTTTGTTACGTTAGAAAATATCATCACTGCGCTGAAACTGGATAGTTTCAATGGTCCGGACACATTTAACAAGAAATGTAATTCCACATCAGTCGACAATATTTACGGAGTTTTACGACAGACAGACAATACGGTTCCATTTACGATTTCGGTTCGGAACCCCACAAAATAAACTAATTGAGTCGAAATGCATTAAGCTGGGAGGTACTTTAGTATATTTTTTACCACATCAACACACGTCTACAATTTACAATCTTTTTATCGAAGCCTTGACCGCAGAAAAATCATGGCGGAAGAACGTGTTTGACCTCACTATTATCTAACAAATCACTCACTGGATTCCATTTCAAGTAATTCGAGCAGTAATTCAATTCCTAGCTGTTCCCATGTCACTGGTTAGCTCCATCTACTATGAACGACTAACAATGCAGCTTGTAACCCGATACCTGTCGACGTGTTAATACGCCGCGCATTTCTAAGGCTAAGGTATCGGTGTTCAATATCCACGGCTATGCAACAGCGACTTTTTAGATAACGCTAATATCGACACAAAGGGTCGTGAACTTTATCTAACCTAAATTTAAATGACTTCGTAATGCTGTTTAAAGTACAACTTAGTCTCTATTAATTTAATTACCGGGCGTATCCCAAAAAAAGATGATGCACCTTACCTTAGGTACGGATCCCTTGCCTTACATCTTTTTTCTTTTAAAACAATGCTCTTGATTCGAAGAAAAATAAAAAAGGAGAGTAGAAACAGTATCTTTTTCTTTGTTGACTTCATGATAGCTATTTATGCATTTTTTTAACTAAAGTAGTTCATAAAATACGAACTTGCATTATGGGCATGGAAAAAATAATGAGTGAAGATAAAGTAAGTAACGTCTAATTAAAGTAAAGAAGGCAATTTGCCGTCATTACGCCGTCATTTTTTTTAATTTGTATCTACTGGATTGTCGTTTGTTAGCTACTTTTCCTTAAGTTGTGTTTTTTCAGTTATTTCAATAACTTTTTTTACACCTGAACCATTTCAAAGGAGTATTCAGACCTGATACCAGTAGGTATCAGCCCGTGTGGTGCCGGGTTAGAATAGCACCTCCCCCTTTCTTCCCGTGGGTGTCGTAAGAGTCGACTCTGGGAAAGGGTTAGTGTATTGTGGGCGATGGGCTAGCAACCTGTCACCGCAATATCACGTTTAACCATCTGGTTACCCTGAATTTGCTAGACGTGGCACTGGATTTTTGAATCCATGTGCTCTGCCTACCCCTCATGGGAATACAGGCGTGAGAATATGTATGTATGTATGTACCAGTAGGTATTATACATATTGGTACAAATATTTGAAGTAAAAATAATTATTTACTTCGTTGTCCATTAAAAAAAGATACCTAAAGGTATATCATTCACAACAAAAAATGCAATGTTCGAACTTGGCTAGCTCTTTGTTTTATCAAAAAGATTTTTTGTACAATTTTAAGTGTTAAATTATTATTTGTTACATGGACTTTCACCAATGAATAAAGTTAAATAATGTGTCACTTAGGGGTTGTGCAAAAATCAAAAAAATATCACTCTGAATGAGAAGAATTTAAAATCATTTTTGCTATTTTATTATGACTTTATGACGAATATAAAATTGTAAAATTAAAAAAAAGCTTAATTCCAACTAGAAATTAAAATTCACTTCTATTATAGTTGCCAGGTGTCGACACGTTTTTCGAGATTGTCCAACGTCTTAGACTTTTGTCTTTGTCATTTTGTGACAGAGAGAGCGCTATATTAAGAGCGTGCACACAAAATTCGGTGATTTTGATGTTTTTCCAATGCTTTAGAAAGCTATAAATCCTTAAGTTTTTAAAGAAAAACTACTGTAACATATAAATAAACTCTTTTTCTAGGGATTAACGGAAAAAAATATTTTATTAGCAACACAGATTTCTTTTACTTAGCCAATTTGTTGAAGGGTTTTCACAAAAATACGCGTCAGAGCTGTCTTTCACTTGAAAATTTGCCATTAAAATTTACCATAAACGATATAAACTTGTTATTATCTGATAGACAATATAGTCTACTGGGGATTAACGGATTAACATGAATCAAATTATTGGTTTTTATTATTCAAATATCATTTTACATAATTTGAAAGTTGAACCATTACTTTATTTTTTTTCTCATTGATTTTAATGTAATTACAAATGAAACAATTTTATTGTAAATTTACAGAATATGTTTAGTCTAACCATATTTTTTTCACGGCTTAATATGAGTTAATTTACATTTCACGATTTTTTTAACATTGGTCCAAAACCACTAAGGTCAGGTGGGGGAAGAGAAACGCAGGGATAAGAGGGCTCTACAGACCATAATCACTCATAACTCGACGAGTTATGGTCTGTGGTGCCTCTTACCCCTGCCCTGCCCCTGAATTTCTCTTCCCCCACCTGATCTTATATTACGTTCGTAAAAAATGTGTGCGCCCTCTTAACTTGTTTCCGTGAATGAGGTACAGTATTACCAAACAAAGAATGCTCCACGATGTACCTGCGCATTAGAACAGTTTTGTGGCGCGGGAAACTTCGATCTACCAATGATAAAAGAGATTTTTTCGCGCGCTGAACACTTACGTTGTGATTGGTTATTGATTGATGTCTCAGACAGATGACTCATGACAGATCTCTAGCACCCCAGCGCCAAATGCGTCCAGTAGCCGAACTAAAGTATGTAAGCGAGAATGCATATAGCGAGCAAAATTGTCCCCAGAGCGTTTGTAAATAAAGTTTAATATAGATAAATTACTCGTTCGGCTACTCTCGGATATCGTTCTGCGCTTCTCGGCGCCTTATTTTCGGTGACTTATTTTCTTGTGAATACTGTACAGGTTTTAACATTGCGTAAATAATCATAAATATAGCCACAATTTGCGCATTGTTTTAACTTCAATTACCAGGAAACATTCAATGAAATGAAATGTATAATGAAAAGAAATAAAACAGAACAAGCAAGTGAAGTCATAATCATGCCGAGTCGTGAAAGTTGAAAGAAACAATAGCTCCACGTGTTTAGGTACCTTTTTTACAACAGTAAGTATAAGAAGCCCTAGAAAAGCCTCGCCGTTAGGTACAACACTTATATCACTGGATATACCTAAGTGCTATTAGCCCGGAAAATCCATGGCAAAACCAAAGACTGGTAGAGTATGAAACATTTTTTTTATCGATATCGAGTAAGTAATTGAGGCCTTACTGGACCGAAATCTTGATTATGACCATTTACGAGAAACATCCGAAAATCTTACGCAACCTGATCATGATACCAATTACAGTGAGTTATAAATTTGCTCCCCTGACGTCGAGTAAAGTCGAACATTCATGTAGTATACATAAATGGCTTAATAGTGATAAACGAAACAGTATTCTCTTAGAGCAGCCATACTCAAAGTGTGTTCCGCGGAACCCCAGGGTTCCTCGACACCTCTGGAAGGGTTCCGCAAGAATTTAGAAAAAAAATACCACTCTCTGGTCAAACGTTTTGGCGCAGCGTACAAACGGACAGGTGGTCTGTAGTTTTTTTGTAGGGTTCCATCAAGTATTTCGCTTTCCAAAAGGGTTTCGTCCGCAAAAAAGTTTGAGAACCGCTGTCTTAGAGAATGTTGAAAAATTAATGATAATATATACTCCTATCAATATAACAAACCCAATAATATGTCATGTGCTGTTGTGTGTACTGGCGTGGATTTCGAGGAAGAAATTGCATCTGAGCCTGTATAATTAATTATAAAAACTTATGTGAAATTTTGTAATGTTTTTTTTCATCTGGTGAGCCGCTTTATCTCATATTACACAACTATCGATATCGGTAAAAAAGTGTTTCATACTCTAGTTAGATTGCGACAGTCTTTTCTTTTGTTATGGATTTTCCGGGCTCTGTGTATTACTTAGGTACATTTGAGACTGTGGTGAAATGAGCTGGACAGTACTTATGTCTTGCAAGTGTTTTAAGACTATAAGCGTAACCGTAAGTTTAAACTGTTCTTTTAGTTAATAGATACTTACTATATATATGTATTTCCCATTTCCTTTTTTCAACAGCCGCCTGAACGGAAAATTACGTTTTGTTCCTTACTCAGTTAACCGACTTCAAAAAAAGGAAGCCGTGTGGTGTCGGGTTTAGAATAACGCCTGCCATTTCTTCCGTGAATGTCGTAAGAAGCGACTATGGAAATTGGTTGAGGTACGATTTAGGTGACAGGCCAGCAACCTGTCACTGTTGTGCTTCTCTCATCTGTTTAAACCTTGCTTGATCTTGCTATTGAGCGTGAAATAGTTATAGTTTTGATTAAGTGACGTTTGTTGTGCTCGTCCTACCTCACTAGGGAATACAGGCGTGGCGTATTTATGCATGTATGTGAAAAAGGAGGTGATTATTTTACGTCAGAATTTATTTACGGGTGCACCGTTTTCAATGGTTCTTTTTTAATCAAGCTATCTTACTTTAATGTTATTAAGATTTAAAAAATATTTCTTTAGTTCATAAGTTCAGTCTGTCTGGAAATTGGGTATGTACTTGTGTATTTACAAGACTATGATACCACAATCTCAACTATGTTTACCGGAACAATAAATAATAAATCGTCGGTAAATTGAATAGACTAGATATAACATAGTCATAAAAGATTACACGGATCTATGTTCAAGCTGTAATTAAGTAGGGTAGTGGAACCAAAAGTTGCACGATTAAGCGACTATCACTCTTTGAACTTTTTTTTCGCAGAGTTGTAAGTCATGTATGACAGTGATTTTTTTTTTATAACACTAGACACATAGTCGACTTTGCATTTCACTACTTCAAACCCATGTATTACATACGAATAAATAAATAAAAAAATTGCGCAAATTAGGCAAATTGCCCTAAAGTTGAACGATGTGCCCTATTTATGAACGAATTGACCCCAAAAGATCAACTAGTATATTGATAGTAAAGTAATAGGAAATATAATTGTATATGAAGCGTATTATGAACGTATGTATGTTAAATGATATAACTTATTTTTCAAAAATAATTATTGGAATATTACCTTGATAAAAATGTTCATATGGATACCCTTCCCCAATTAAAACGTGAACGACAAAATTTTAGTAGTTCAAGTTATGGCAAATAAATCTATAAGATGAACCAATTTAACTAGTTCAATGTTCATCTACTGAAATAGAAATCAAAAATTGAACAGTCGCGATTCCCATACAACAAAAATATCGAAATTCTTCGCCATAACATCAAAATACTTTGTTCAACTTTTGGTTAAAAGAATCTACGATAGCTATACAGTTAATTTGAGCTATAACCGGTGAGTCTATCTTTTTCGTGTGATTTTATAAACGCATTTGTAAAAATACCACTTTTCCCGATAGTTGAACGCCGTTCAACTATTAGCTCATACCTCTGATTTTGGAACCATTACTTGAACAGCAAATTACTCGTTAAATAATGCAAAAAAAAAAAAAAAATATTTACATTAATATTAAAGATATAGTCAAGAACATATACCAAGTATAAAAATGTTAATCAATGCATTATTCAATTTGATATGCAATTAATGGCTTAAAACGTGAAGCTCTCATTTTGATAAAGATTCCATACAACCGGCACTTTTGACGGGAATCCGACACGCGAAGATCGCTCACGTTCACGACCGCGATGTAACTTTTCTTGAATTATGTTTTTCACCTCGGCAAATTGTTGCTGCATTATGAAAAAAATATTTTTTGGCGTGTAAAATGTGCCACTATTTAATTAAAGCCAAACGTTCAACTTTTGGGGGTGTTCATCTTTTGGTTCCACTACCCTACACCTAGTTGATTGCAAAACAAGAGAATACTGTTTATAGAAATCATTATTATCTCCCGTAGGTATACATGTTTTAACATCTCCAAGGTCTTCATGTACCTATCTCCTATAAAGTGGTTTAATAAAAACAAGATAAGAGTTTCGTCATCGAATCCGCGACATTTTATCTACTTTTTCGTTATTTTTCTTCAACTGTCTTTCATATAAACAAAATGTTTTTATAGATTTTAAACATCTGAATGTCTTTTTAATGTTATAGTTGATTAAAGAATTGAGGATCTTATCTTCGGTTTAACCCTCGTCGCGGCGACGGGACATTATTAAAATTACATTAGGTAATTAATTAAAAATGCAGTTATTCGTTGTAATTATAAATCAATTATACTTACATACCTACATACTGCGTACCCACAGACACAGGCAAAACCGTGACTATTTTACGTTTCGTAGCCACTTGTGGTATTTTAGGTTTGTACCTAAACATATTTCCTTAGTCGGCTTTTACGATATCCACGAAAATAGAGAGGTTATTCTAACCCGACACTACATAGGTAACCAACCAACCAATTCTGTTTTAATAAATGTTTTATGAAAGTGACAGGTGCCAAACGGGAAAATAAAACATTGAAACATTTATTGCGAATGTCCTACTGTTAAGAGAGCCCAATTTTATTCCAATTTATTATCTCTCGCCTTTCGTTCCATAAACTAATAGAGTATTAAAATGCGTAGTTCTTGCCGTAACTAAAACAGTCTACAGTCACTTGTTTAAATCAACGGCATGACGACACCTTGAACAATATTGTATGTCTACGCTTCTGGTAATTATCGAGGCATGTCGAACAAAATTATTAGCCAGTACCATACAGAACTAGTCATTGCACAATCTGATTATTAATAATATTATTGGCGACTATAATTACAGTCCATGTAGCGTATCCACGTGTTACGAGTGTTTACAATTGTATGAGACTTTTCCATGAACAACGACTTATAATAGTAATGTAAATTTAAAAATTTATACTAAGCTCACAGTCGATGGCCAAAAATAGCTAGTGAGTATAAGTAAACAAGTACAAATGTAGACCTTAAAAACTATTTCATACCTAGAAATTTACTAAGGTATTTCGTATTTCAACTTTTTCGCGTAGATAATGCGTCTAATCGCTTGAACGATGTACATAAAACAATGCAGCGCTTCGTTACGTTAGGTACTTATTACTCTTATTAGTGTAAATCAAAGTTTGCACATCCTCGCGCAAAATTAAATATGCAATAAATGAGAATGACAGTATTTCTAGTGTAGCCCTGTAGACGGATCCTCGAGCTTCTGCTAGCAACGACCGGTGGGAGCTATCAATTGGGATAAATTGTGCGTTCAGTTAAGTGTGTGGGCGAACCGGCCCATCGTTGCCATTAGAATTAATAATTTGGAGAGGGCACCAGTATTTCCAAGAAGTAATCATATCTTTTCAAATAACATGCCTATTTTTTACCTGTTTTTAGTATTTACGGTACCTACGCACAACAGAGCTATCTGTACAACATATTAACCTTGAAAGCCACATTCATTATGACAGCATAATTTTATTATGTTAACTTATCAAAGAATCGCATAAACTAAACACCACGCTTGTCACGGCCAAGTACAACAACCCACATCATCAATGAACTTTCGAAGGGATACCCAACAATGTATTGAATTAGGTATCGAAAGAGAAATCGAATGCTGTAACTATAAATAACTTGTTTGTTTACCATTAATATGGTCCTGATAAAATGTAACAAAGTGCAACAAAAACGATGAGGGTATAAATTGTATTTCTTACTTTTGTTTTCCGGTCTCTGCGCATCGGTCGGCCTAGCCGGTTCTCTTGTTTGTAAATAATGCGTAGATCGACGAAAGCGCGCTGCCGGTGCGCCGTGTGCCGTTGGAGTGCGCGACGTGCGCGTGCGCCAGTCCGCTTCTCTCGTGTCACAGTCTTATTATAACTTGAACTAGTATTTGTACGGATTGTTTGACCGCTGTCGTAACTCGATAAAAACTGTATCAGCTGGAGAGGAGCGGCCTGTTACACAGGAGATAAAAGATGTTTGGGACGCCGTAACTATGTGAACGGTTTATTTATTGTATAAATAGTAATTAGATATACAATAAATATTCTCTTCACTATTTCGATATACTTGCTTTGAGATTATTTTAACCAAAGGACTTGATTGAAATTTATACTTCATAGTATCAAGTACAAGTACGTCTCACTGCCGATCGCAGGTCTCCTCTCGGTATGAGAGGACTTGGGCTAAAGTTCTCACGCGGGCCCAACATAAAATTAACTCGTCGTTGTGTGTGCAGATATCCTCTTGAATTCAGGGATCGGATTTCTCATCTCATGGTCCGATGAAAGAAAACTATGCAGTCGATATTAAAATTAAATTGTTATGTAAACCATACTCATACTCATTCATTTAATTAAGAACGAAATTATATTATAAATAAAATAAATCATATGAGTAGATATAAATCATATTGTAAATAAAAAAAAGTAAAAATAAAACATTACTTTTATAATGTGCATCTAGTTTCCAATATCCATAAAGCTTGTAGATACAGGAATGAGTGTCTCAAAATCTTGACAAGGTATGGCATGTGCATCGTCCATTTCAAAATTACAATTGTGAAACGAGTAAATAATGGCAAAATTTTCCATATTTTAATTTCATTCAGTAAGATTAATTTTCGATTAACATTTTCAATCTGTCAACCTGCGCAAGGGGCTAAGTATTACGGGACTAAGAAAATTAGTGAGTGTGAGTATGAATATGAATTAAAGTTTAGTTTTAATATCTATCGTCTCCATAGTTTTCTTTCATCACACCATGCGATGAAAAATCCGACCCCTGCTCTGCATGTGGTAAATATGAAATTCGATTTCACACCGAAAAATTCTGAGGTGTGAGCCTGGGGTGCGACCCTATGTGTTAAAGGCCACAGGTCTGCTGGGTTACCTACCACGGCTTATTTTTATTCTCGTTTAATTAAATCGACCTCCTGTTAGCCAAACCCTATTTTCTTCATTCAAGGACAATAATTATGTACCTATCTCTCTTCATCTATCTATTAACTATGTACCGTTTGGGAATACAGGCGTGATTGTATGTATGTATGTACCTGTCTCATAAAATAAGATATGTGTGCGTTTATGAGTTAGGTAGATATCTGAGTAACGAAATTGTCATGAAATTCTGAACATGTGTCTACCTACGATAATAAGGAATGTTTATTATATTATGTTAGGAACATGTAAATAACCAAAACAATGCGGTTACAATTTCAATCGTTTACAACCTCTTTTTTCACATAAAAACGGCGATGGAACTTTTAACGGAAAATGAAAAAAAAAATACTGAGAAACAATATTTTTTGCATTCGAATGTGACATTAAGAGGGCGCACACATTTTTTACGAACGTAATATAAGATCAGGTGGGGGAAGAGAAATTCAGGGGCAGGGCAGGGGTA